>OX940987.1:20039660-20257937 GCA_954871275.1 Leptopterna dolabrata | reverse complement strand
TCCAAGAAAGATGGGAATAATGACAAGTGTCAAACAATTTGGGATGAGTTAAGAAACTCTCTAACTCTGCTCTCAGATGTAGCAATCGACGCAGCAGCTCTAGTATTGCTCTAGCATTTGCTGTAGTAGTTGCTTGCCAACAATCTTGACCCAAATCCCTATTTGCTTACGCGTCTTTTTAGGCGTTAGGGGACAAAAGAGTAAAGATACCTACATGTATTGGCATTTTATAAACGTCGATATTATTAATATGAGAGACTTGTAATGCCTGAGATTATCAACTTAACTATGAGAACAAATTCAGCAAAATATAGGCATCAAAAACAATGTTCTTGAAGAGGAACAAGAACCTTGTGCCTACCTGTTGGTCTCATCAAAAGTGATATTTCTTTTAGTCGACGTCCGTGTAGGGGCGCGATTTGCTTACTTTTAAACAATGAAAAAATATGTAATGGTGAATATTTATTTTCATCTGCTGTATCTTATGTGGTATTTTGAATTGAATAAGAATTAATTATAACTTCAATAGTTTACTCACGCCTCGCAGAGGGAAATTGGACCCCCAGTTGGGATAAAGAGCATCCAAATTAGCTGGAGCTCCGTTGTCAGACATGAAGAGAATGATCGTGTTGGACAGCATGTTCTTCTCTCTTAGTGCGTCGACCAGCTCCCCGACGCTGTCATCCAGCTTTGAAACCATCGCTTTCCGAACAAACCCAAAGAACATGAGTATACTTAATGTATGGAATAATATTGTTAATATACCTGAATAATAATAGGTAATAAAATAAAGTTAATTAATAATATTTAGTAATAACTACTCGTACTATAATTTTTCGAATTGGTCGATAGGTTATTTTTTATTATTTTGAGAAAAGATTAAATTTTAGAGGGGGATGGGTAACCTGACGCTTCGTGCTGAATTAAGTGACATGAAACTTGCGGAAACAAATTTTGATGTATTATTTTAAATAATAGTATTATTTTTAATACTCACTAATACTATTATTATAATTTATTAGGTATTATTTTAATAATGAACATTTGGAATAGGACATGGAAAAAAATTAACCCCCTCCCTCAAAATTTGATTTGATTTTTGCATTTCAAGGTGCCTACGTCGAATCCAAACGAAACGCGGCAAATTATTACAGAACGGTTTATTATTTACCTATACATGCCCCCTTCTGCGTATATCTGTTTTCTTGGGTCAATACCTACCCTCGTGCTCCTCCCAGGAAAGTCGTAAATCGAGTATTGGAGCAGGCCGGGCAATATTACAGTTTCATAAATATGCGGTAGGTTCAAGAATTGTATCATCAATAAATTATTTGTTGTTATTCATGAAGCATATCGTTTGTTGAAGTTACAGAAGTACCTATCAACAAAATCCAAAAGAGTCGTCATTCTTCAAATGAAATAATTTCAAAGAACAACAAACTCTATTTCATACAGCCGTTGGCGGGTCGTACAGTGCTCCGGGTGGTCTCAAAAAATGCTTTAGTTGGAGTTCAATTTAGGAACTTGAAAAACCCATACCGTTCTATTGAAAGTTTTCGAGCTACGGCGTTCTGAAAATGTAGCTCCTAATTTTCTCCCCTTAGAGACGACTGAGAGTAGCTCCGAGCTTCACGGACTAACTGGACCCCGAATGGGACCTACAAACCAAATTTCATTAATTTCGGTTCATGGTAACTAAGAAAAGTGCGAAGTACGAAGTACGGAGAGAAATTTTTTTAAATTAAATTCTCGGATTGTACCTACCTACCTTGAAATGGAAACCGTCAAATTTTCGGGGGGGGGGGGGGGGGTTAGATTTTTGTTTTTCGATCAATCCATCGTACGTCGTAATTCGCACTTTCTTTAGTTACCATAAACGAAAATGAATGAAATTTGGTTTGTAACTCCCATTTGGGGTCTAGTTGATCCGCGAAGCTCGCCGCTACTGTCAGTCATCTGGAGAAAATTAGGGGTTGACATTTTCAGAACGCCGTGGGTCAAAAACATTCAATAGCAGGTTTTTTTTGCGTTTAAATTGATATCAAACTGAAGATTTTTTTTAGTTTCTTCCATTAGACCTTCCACAGTCGTGCCTACGTGTGTTGCACTTGGATGTCATCATTGCATATTGAGATTATTTAAAACTAAATGTTATGCTAAATGTTATAGTTAGAGGAAGCTTGGAAAATCCAGGGAAAATGATTTGCAAGCAAGCATCATACCAGGTCTATCCTGGACTCCACTCACCAGCATACGTCCTCCTGTTGGGCTCAATGATGTACTTGAGGGAATTCACTCGCCCCTGCGGTGCCTCGAGGAATCGGCCCCTGTGCGCAGCGTGGACACCGGTGTGCGCCATATACAGGAACATTGGCTCGCTTATCGGATGATCTTTGATCAGCTTGACTGCCTCACCTGAATAGAGCTCCGTCGCGTAGCGACCCACGTGCTCCCAGGCCGGCGTCTCGTTTTTGTACAAGTCGAACCCGGTTATGAGATTTCCATCTACCTGGAATGTATAGAAACATAAACATCGACGAAACATTACAAAGGAGTTTGAAACATAACGTTATTACCTGGACCAAGGTGCAACTTGATTTGTGACTCCTGAAAAGTTGACGTTTAGAGCTGATCTGCATTAGGCCATGGAAATCTTTCTTGGAAGGTGGTACTTACTAACAATAATTGTTAACTACTCACGACATGAATGTTGCCTAACATTTACGTTGTAAGTAATGTAAATAAGTACCTATTATGAGCCTTTTTACAGAGAAGTGGAACTAGGTCCTCCATGGAAGGAGCAGTTTTTTCACCGAGCCATGAGCAAGATTTGCAGAACGATAGGCAGTAAAATAGGTGGTCTTACGGGCCAGAAAGGATCGCAGTTTCAGTTCATTGTCAGTTGGTGTTTTTATGAAAAATTTAAAACAAGAAAAATATCTTTTTTTGCGCCTCGGAATTCAATATAATGCTCCAAAGAAAAGTTTCATTGATTCAAGCGATGGTCATGATAGCGACTCAATTGAAAAAACGCTGCAAATTATAACACAAAGGTTTATTATTTACCTGCATAGATGCCCCTTCTGTGCAGATCACTGTTTTCTGTGGTCAATACCTACCTTCGTGCCCCCCCCCCCCCCCCCCCCAACAACCCATCCCACGGAAAGCCCTGAATCGAGTACTGGAGCCGGCCAAGGAATTCCAGTTTCATAAAAATGCGCGGGATTCAATAATTAATTTATATTTGTTGTTGTTCATGAAGAATAACGTTCGTTGAAGTTATAAAAGTACGTATCAACAAAATCCGAACGAGTTAATATCACAGAACAACCAACTCGATTTCATACAGCCATCCTTGATTATAATAAGCAGGAGCTCGTTAGCAATGATCTGGGCCGCATTTATACCGTTTCATTCACGATCATTTTGGCGAAGCTTTTCGGTGCAAACGAACGGCTGGTAGTACTATGCTCCGGGTGGTTTCCAAAAATTCTTTAGTTAGAGATCAGTATAAAAACTACTTTTAAAAAACCATATCTTTCTATTGAAAGTTTTCGAGCTAGGGCGTTCTGAACATTCCAGCCCCTATTTTGCTTCCGAGTCTGCGAAGCAGCGGAAGCCTTGTGTTCACTTTCGTGAGCCAAAACATTTTTGTCTTCAGAAATCAAAATTTCCACTTGCATTTTGCGTTTCAAAGCCTACTGAACAAATTTGGTTCCGTGTCTGTCGGTCTGTGAGTCTGTCCGCATTTCCTTGTCACAGCCATAACCTCCACGATTTTGAATTGTTTCAGCTCAAATTTTGAGGGATGGTGCGGATAAGGCCCCTTGAGGTCCCATACAAATTTCAACATGATTGATCCAGCGGTACGCCCTGCGCATGCGCTAACGTTAAATTCAACAAACACGCATAACTTTCACAATTTTGATTCAATTTCGCTCAAATTCTCAAGGGTTGTTTGGACAAGGTCTAGTGAGTTCCAGTATGAATTTCAGCATGATCGGACCCTCGGTGCGCTCTGCGCATGCGCTGGCGTGAAATAGATTCAATTTCCTTGTTACAGCCGTAGTAACCAAAGATTTCACCCAATTTCAATGTAATTCTCAGGGATTAAGCGGGTAGGGCCCATTGAGGTCCCATATAAATTTCAACATGATAGAGCCAGCGGTTCGCCCTGCGCATGCGCTCTGTCTGTCTGTCTGTCCTTCTATGCACGGCCAAACGGCTCGACGGATATCGACCAAATTTGGCACGAATATCCAGTAGGCTCCCAAGTTGTGCAACGTCGCATTTTCAATTCCCTGACCATAGCGGAACTATGGTCGACCATGGTCAACTCCTGAATGGCTTGACGGATATCGACCAAATTTGGCACGAATATCCAGTAGGCTCCCAAGTTGTGCAACGTCGCATTTTTAATTTCCTGACCATAGCGGAACTATGGTCGACCATGGTCAACTTCGTTAATTGAAATGGTAACCCCTATTTTTTATCGCGTATTCGTAATCTACGTGAAATTCTATCTACGATCGACCCTTCGGACTACCCCCGCGGTCGACCATAGCGCATCCATGGGCCCCTCCATGGTCGAATCCCGAATTGCTCAACGGATACCGACCAAATTTGGCGCGAATATCCAGTAGGCTCCCAAGCTGTGCAACGTCGCATTTTTAATTCCCTGACCATAGCGGAACTATGGTCGACCATGGTCAACTTCGTTAATTGAAATGGTAACCCCTATTTTTTATCGCGTATTCGTAATCTACGTGAAATTCTATCTACGATCGACCCTTCGGACTACCCCCGCGGTCGACCATAGCGCATCCATGGGCCCCTCCATGGTCGAATCCCGAATTGCTCAACGGATATCGACCAAATTTGGCACGAATATCCAGTAGGCTCCCAAGTTGTGCAACGTCGCATTTTTAATTCCCTGACCATAGCGGAACTATGGTCGACCATGGTCAACTCCTGAATGGCTTGACGGATATCGACCAAATTTGGCACGAGTATCCAGTAGGCTCCCAAGTTGTGCAACGTCGCATTTTTAATTCCCTGACCATAGCGGAACTATGGTCGACCATGGTCAACTTCGTTAATTGAAATGGTAACCCCTATTTTTTATCGCGTATTCGTAATCTACGTGAAATTCCATCTACGATCGACCCTTCGGACTACCCCCACGGTCGACCTTAGCGCATCCATGGGTCCCTCCATGGTCGAATCCCGAATTGCTCAACGGATATCGACCAAATTCGGCACCAATATCCGGTAGCCTCCCAAGTTGAACGTAGGCGCATTTTTAATTCCCTGACCATAGCGGAAATATGGTCGACCATGGTCAACTCCTGAATGGCTTGACGGATTTTGATAAAATTGGGCACAAATACCCGGTAGGGTATGGGATTTTTCCGTCGTTTGTTGGTTCCACGATACTGCGTACAGCGAATCTCGGATAGCGAGCGAAGCGAGCGGTCAGGCTAGTTATGTATAATGGACGTAATGTATTATGGAAGTCATGTTATGTATAATATGTATATTTCATGTAATGTTATGTAATGTTACGTTATGTAATGTAATGTTATGTAATATGTATTTTTTAACGTTATGTAATGTTATGTAATGTAATGTAATGTAATGTAATGTTATGTTATTTTGCTTCCGAGTCTGTTCTATTTTATAATGGGTCACTCTGATTGTGACGAGGAAGCTCCTGTGCCATCACCTTGGCAGTGTATTTCACTCCTGACAGTAACGCTGAGCTTCGCGGACCAACTAGACCCCAAACGGGACCTAAACCCCAAATCATTAATTTTCGTTCATGGTAACTAAGGAAAGTACGACGTACGGCGGGCGGACAGAAATTTGTTTATTCCATTTTCGGATTCTACGTACCATGAAATGGAAACCATCAAAATTTGAAGGAGGGGTTAACTTTTTTTCTTCTTTTTTTCATGCGCTATTCCAAAGGTTCATTATTGAAAATAATAAACCAAAACCACACTAAACATGTACTTTTAGTTATTCAAATCATTACGATCATGAATGTACACTATCAGTTTATCCAAAAATGGAAACATACTTTGTCTGGTAATTGGTCCATTAGTATACACTTTGATAGTTCGTGGTTTCTTCTTGGTGGAAGAAAACATTTAGTTCAACGTCAGACAAAATGAAGAATAGCTCGAAAACACCTGCTCAGACACGTTGCCAGAATTCACAACCTTACAATCCGTACTGAATTTATAACCAGGCCATTATTGAATCCCTTTATATACCTACCTGTTCTATTGACGAGTTTTCTTTTAAACATCAGCCTTATCTTATGCTAACGTTGGTTAAGTTATATACATTTTAATTTTGTTTTATTATCAGGAATTTAATAAGACCCCCTTCTTTTTTCAACTACTACCCAACTAAATTTTGTCAAATCCATGTTGATTAGAAACGGAGTTTTATTAGTGGCAGGAATTTCACGACCAAGATCTAGGAAGCCAGGAGGATAATCAGAAATAGCTAAGGTACCTACTAAAGTGCCTAGTTATGTAGAAAGCATGCTATTAACCAGTTCAGCTGGGACTTTCGAAACAAATCATCTAGAAGTCAACAAATCATGAAAAATTAAAACTGTTTACGCATACGGATAGCTTTCTCGTTGGGATTCATGATATAGGAATGACGTAATTATTCCAGCTTTGGAAATTACATCCAGATTGGTTAAAACGTGACCGAGTTTATGCTTATGGTACCTGCTGAAGTCTTCCACGATGGCAAATGACAAGGTGATGGCAAAAACGTAGGTATTCAAAACTCTGTAGGAGGATAGAATACATTTTGGTATACGCAGACGGAATGTATACTATTCCGATTATGATAAAAGACGTAGTAAGTACCTATATTGCGTGGCAAGGCTTTAACAGCAGACAGGTAGGCACGAAACGAAATTTATTTAGAAAGGACTGTCTCGCACGACAGAAGTGGGTGCCTTCATTTTGGGGGACTAAAATTGTTTTCCTCCCAAAATTAATCAGAAGGCCTCCATTAGGTTCCTTGATGGACTCGGAACATCCGATTCCATTTCCGAGTGTTGCAGAATAATACGGTACGAATTTCATACCTACCTCGTGTTCCAGACTTGCGTCAGTTAGTCAATCAGATGCGCTGCTTGCTGAAGTGATAATTGGAAGTGAACATGTTGAATAAATTATAGGTTATTGTATAGGTACCTTACCTACCTACATGTATTATTATGATGATAAACAAGCATCCTGTAGAAGGTACTTATCAACGTCTATTACCTACCTCATTATGAAAATAAGATTTAAAAAAAGTGAACAAAGACGTAAACCGAAAATAAAATGAAACAATTAGCGCAGAAAGGAAAAAAAGTCCGAAGTTGCTGAACCGTGGAAGCAGCAGGAAGGTCCTTGTGCGGTAGCCGCGTCAGCAACCGTTAGTGCAAAATCCTTGAACTTCTAACCTCGGGATTGGCGAGGTAACCCCAGATTAAGGAAGATCCGCTCCAGTTGAGTGGCTCATGATCACTTTCATCTCGGCAGTGGTTGCAAGAGTAACCTGACAGTCCTGATGTTGCCAGGTGCAGACCACAAATCACACCTAGTTTACAAATTGCTGATCATGAAATTATGTACAATTCCTTCTGTCGATTCGACGAATATGAATTCCAAATTTAAGCTAATAGAACCCGAAGTTTTCAGTCGACTCGAAGCGCTTATCGATCAACACCGAACAACGTTAATTTCGGTTAAAATTTCGAACCATACAGTTTGGTTCATCTAACAAGTTGATTTCACGGCTGTTGAGAAACGATTGCATAACACTGTGTCGGGCATTACGTGAAGTTGAACTTGACAATGGACGCCTGGAGTGGCTTTGAGCTTATCGACGGCGAATTTTTCCAAGGAAGAAGGAAATCTTTCGGGAATAGAAAAAAAAGTTCGTTTTTCACTTTGTCAAGGTCGTGGATAAATTTATCATTGTCGCAAGGAAAGAACATCCTTTGTGAGTTAGACTCGATTAAGGCGAGTGGGTACAGGTCATACATCAGCTGATTCTTCCTTACGAAGTAAAATCGTAACAAATGTCAACCACCACTGAGTAATAAAGGGCCTTTCGAGTACCCTACTCTGGGTACATTTTCCACGGCGAATTTTAGAATTGTCGACTGACTGAATTTTAGAAGCTACGAATATTTGCGTAGTTTTTCCCCCAAAATTACCTTCTTTCCGTCTGTAACGTCACTAACCCTTTTTGACTAATAAAAATGTACCATCTGCTGGCCTGCAACTTAATAATAATTTATATTAGTCATAATTTGGAGGAATAATATTATTAACCAATATGCACATCTTTTCCCCTATTGGAATGATTCGCGCAGAAACTGACTGGTTCATTGTTGTGATTGGGTGATTAGGTGAATTGCATATTCCTACCGTAGTGAGCAATCTAAAGGAATTTCAAACGAACTTTCGAGCCAAATCATGAGTGATTTCAGATGGATAATATTCTGTTACGGAATCTCATAGCTCGCAGAATGATTTCAGACCGCAAGATTAGTCTATGCAAAACCTCCAGAGGAAATGTCAATGCCATCAATCCCTCTCGAGTTCATCGTAGCGTCACATACTCTTTCTCGAGGATTTCGCAAATCTCATCTACAGTTATTGAGGATAAAAGCCCGCCATAGTTTCCAAACCTGAACAGCAAATGAGTTTCTCCGAACTTATTTTCATAATACGTATCTACACCTAACCAGCATTATAAGTTGTACTGCATCGGGCTGCCGTTACATTACCTAAACCTAAAAATCATTAATTTATGGTGCAGTGTTACTTACGATAAAGGTAAGTTGGACTA
Organism: Leptopterna dolabrata; assembly: GCA_954871275.1. Classification (NCBI taxonomy): domain Eukaryota; kingdom Metazoa; phylum Arthropoda; class Insecta; order Hemiptera; family Miridae; genus Leptopterna; species Leptopterna dolabrata. The sequence goes on along the minus strand of OX940987.1, from coordinate 20,249,060 downwards.
ATCACCTGGCTATGTATAAAGTTCCGGCAACATTGCCGGTGGTTGCCCACCTCCCGCGGCAATCGTTTTTACGTGTTGCCGGTGTTTCTCACCGAGGTTGGAAAATTATTGCTGGATCTCGGCAACTTTTTGGGAGGGATGGTGATTTTGAGGTCAAACGGACATTCATCATTGAAAAGTGGACTCGAAATACAATTTTGAGACTAAGGAATGGATCACCCGCTGCCAAAAAACTGAGAGTGGTGGCTGGCCTCATGACCATAATAATCAGTATTTCGAAATCAGATTTCGACATACGAGCAAAGTTAATAAATAAGTAATTATCTACGTTTATTTCTTATGTAGTGGAAACGGAAGAATCTCGGTTGTTCAGAAACTGCCGTATCCACAGTTTCCTTTTAGCGAATTTTCGAAGAAAAGGAAGCTATTGTTCTCGGTCCAAAATTTTTAAAACTCGAATTTCCGAAAGATTTTTATACCAAAATCCGTTTCAGACCATCCTGAATTCACTGCCGAAAGACACCAAAAATTATATGTATATATATATATATTTATATATTTATATATTTATATATTTATATATTTATATATTTATATATATATTTATATATTTATATATGTATGTGTCATTCCAGACGATAACTCTCGAAAGAATTGAGATAAAAAGTTCAAATTTGCATGAAAAATCTGTCTTGGCAATCGACAGGCTAAGTTCGAAGATGGGCAGAATCGGGTCACTCTAAGGGGGAGTTTTGGGGGGTTTTAGGGGGGGGGGGAAATTACCCATAAATTCCCAAAATGAAACAGTCTGACAAGTGACACCTCATTTTAAAGGTTTTTGTACGCTGAACACGATGGTGAAATCAGAATTGCGATATCTCATTCCGTTCTCAAACTGGAGCACTTTGAAGATGAAGGAACGTGGTTATTTCTTGAGATGTTCTTCCTGGTTCGTCTGATAACGGAATGGGATATCGCAATTCTGACTGCACCATCGTGTTCAGCGTTGGAAAATCTACAAACCGAGGTGTTACTCGGCAAAAAATGGAACAAAAAATTTGTTACGTATCCAATACCTACTCTTCTGGTATTCAAAACATTTTTGATTTCCCCCTCCCCCTCCTTCCACCCCAAATTTTACTTTGCGTAAAACTACTCCTGTTTTAATTTTGTATGGTATCAAGTTGGGAAAACATTGGCCGAAAATTAATTTTCAGAAAATTTTAGGCGGATGAGGAAGATGCCGAAAACTTCGAAAATTCGCTCTTATAGCCATGCTGCATGACTGTGGTTTTTTCATTTTTACCCTCCGCCTCATTCAGCACGAAGAATGCAGCCGCGACTAATCTTGGGGAACTATTTCAATGAAAAACGTGCGCGTGTGTAAACGAGCAACCACAAGGAACTATTTCGGCAATGTATTGACGGTGATTGACGGCAGTTTTGGTGGAGCAATATTGCCGGAATCGGCCAACTTTAATTGCTCGTGTAAATGGTGCTTTAGATCTTAAAAAAAATATATCTTCATGAGTTTACATCTATTGTGACTACAGTCGATGTGGGTTCCTAGAAGAGGTAGATTGAACAGATGCCTTTTTTTACTCTTTTTGTTCAGTTGTATTCCGTTCACAGTTACTCAATGATAGGCAGCTGGTACCAATAATTGTCAAATCTTCTGTTTTAGTTCAGAAGTAGTTACAAACCTATCCTGATATAAGAACGTCCTGGGTGACGGCTTATTCAAAATCCATTACCAGCAAAAGGCTACGTGCCGGCGAGAGACTGGAAGCTTTCCCCATTCACTAAATCAACAAGTGCTCCCTTGCAACGGGATGTCGTTAGGTAATTCCCGACCGCGTTGCAGCCCATGCGGCGGACAATGCTTTCTGCGATAATTGAAGATCCCTGGCCCCCGCAAGAATGCGAAAATATTCTGCCTGCGTCTGGTTAACCATTTTTCAATGACTGCCCAGCGGATCGTACAAAATGATGATTTTCTGGGACAAGGACATCACTGGACGTTTGAACACAATGCCTCCTCCCAGGCATGTAGAGCTTTTGAACGAGAGTCCGCATAAATTTAGCACCAAGCACTGAATCATTTGTGCGAACAATCAATGGGTAATAATCAAACGGAAGTCACTTGAGAGGTTTGTAAAAATTAAACCTTTTATTTCTGCTTAGTTTCAGATCTATTAGATCAAGCTCGGTCTGACATTTTTGCAACTCCTTGAAATAAAACACCCGGTACCTACCTATATATACGCATCGTGCCGTTCTTATACAGATAACTACCGAGTCTATTCCAGAAAAAGAATTATTTTATAATACGCACTCATGTCCAATTTTCAATATACCATACTACAGCCGGAGATCGATTAATCGGTATCTACGGGTAGGTGCCTGTCTTCGCTAGGTGTCACTGATCCTAAAAATGTTTTACTTGTTCTCTCATGCATTTTTGTATAGCTTTTTTCTTTTTCTTTTGTATTTATCTACAATGTTTGATCTGGATTGGGAGGTATCCGATTTTTTTTCAACAATAATTTCTACTATAATTCAGCTAAGGATGGATTTCGCTAGTTTCAAGTCTCGTTAGCTCGCCATCAGTTGCGCAACATCTGCATGGTCTGGATGCCTGGATTGAAGGGGAATTCCGTTGGCAAAAATGATTATTGCAACACCAATTCGCTTCGTCTACGAGGAACAGTTTTTAACAGATTGCCTCTGATGTTATTTCAAGTATGGCTATTTTTACCTTCCATTCAGTCGCCTGTCCTAGTCATCCGTGAGCTCGTTATTTGAGGTGGAAAAAATATGTTTATTGAGGTTGGAGTAACTCACCTCCCATTGAGCCATGTAGTCATAGTAGCCCGAATAGCCATTATGGACGCCCAAAAACGAGTCGAAGCCTCTCCTTAGCGGCAGGTACTGTCTCCTGTAGTATCCCAGATGCCATTTGCCCAAAATATGTGTCTTGTAGCCCAAGTCCTTGAGGTATTCCGGGAGGATCTTGAATTGAGTTGGTAGGCCGGTCGGCTCTGCCGGAGTGATAGGTGCGCCCTGCATCCCTTGAAACAAATAACGGTTGAGAGATGGGCATAACTGGGAATCACACGAGCAGCTGGCCCTTTATTATGTCTTCACGATGCTGTACTCCACGCTACACTACTCCTTCAAGAAATGACCATGGGTGAACGTAATTTTGTGGTCTCGACTTTACATTCACCGTTGCCACAAGGGTTTCGTTGCCAGAGCCTGTCGTAGGTGTTCCATACAAAACAAAAAATTATTATTTTCCGACTATTGAGTAAAGTCATTCCAATGTCTAGCCACTTGGGTAGGTATTTCTGGAAATGTCGTTTAGATCAATATTTAGTTTTATATATATGTTTTAGTAAGTTTAGTTTTATATCAATGCGCTTATTGATTGTTAGCGAATTTTCGAAGATGGATATAGAAATGTTAACAAACTGTCCGATTTTTTTGTTTTAGAGCATTTTGAATCCATCCCTAGAGTTTAACATTTTTCGTACGTCTGAAAGTTGGAAGCTGAGAAATTTTCAAAAACAGATAGTGGGTCAAATTCGAGTTTTTTGGTCAAAAATCGGTAGAAATCGTCAAAAATAGATAAAATTTACCAAATTTGAAAATTCGCTCAAAACGTCAAAACTGGAATAGAATTTTACACGTTGAACATTGTAGTGATTACCCAAGTGTATGGGGTAGCGGCCAGTCATGAGGGCTGCTCTGGAAGGAGTACAGACAGGCTGGACGTAGTGGTTGTTGAGGATGATCCCGTTGTATGCCAGGGCGTCCAAATTCGGCGTTGGGATCTGATCCGATCCATGCCAACCCACGTCATTCCACCCCTGGCGAGGAAAGGAGCAAGCAGATATTATTTTTGACATTTTATGTCTTTACTATGGCACATAACTCAAAAAGTGTGACGTTACGGTGTGACGAAGAAAGCGTTATGAAAAATTTCTAATGATTTTCACGTACAACCGATTCGTTGCTACGGAACTTTAACTTCGCCAGTTATCATCGTACAAAAATCGTTCACCACTCGTTGGATAGCTCTCGATTTACCTAACCATATTACGTTAACCACTGCGGAGTGCGTGGCCGACAAGCTGCGGTATGAGCGTGATTGTTTAAATAATTGTTTACACACAGGTGATCATTCTCAATAAGGTACGTGGTACGTGGTGTTGGTGCGGGAGGGGGCGCAAAGACATAAAAAAAATGCCCCTCGTGGTTGCGTACTTGTACGAAAGCTGTACCCACCGTTTGTGTTTTTATTGCAGTTTTGGATTTTTATAAACATTTTCACTCATAACACCCCTAGGTATATTCCGATCTGGCTGCAAAGTTTCGGGACACAACTATGGCCCAGATGGAGCATGTGTGCGAAAGATCGAATTTTTTAGACCGAAAATGAAGCCGGTACACGTGACACGGCGGACCGACATTGCATTTTTGGAATCTACGCACCTTGAAACGTAATCAAAAGAAAAAATTTGGAGAGGGGTTATAAAAAGTTTTTGCTGAGCGATTACATAGGTGTATTATTTAAAGGGGACTACGCATAATGTTCACGGCGGTAGGTATTTGTTTGACGAAGTGCATAAAACAAAAAATGTAGGAACTCAAACAAGAACTATTGTGAAGCATTTCAATAAAATGAAAATTCAGGTATTGGAGGTAAGTACGTGGTAGGTACATACCTACCTGTACATAAGTAACTACAAAACATCAATATTCTACTATGCACGAACTTTTAACTCACGACGTACCTACCTAGTAAAAATCTCCCTCTCAACTGAAAATTCGACTTTCATTTACTCCCAGTATCAGTAGATTGTCATAATAAGAAACAAGAAATGTTTTTCCAAATCAGACCATTATTGAATGGCGTGTAGAAGGGACCATACCTTTGGATGAAAAAAACATACATTCGGACGCTGATAAATCCGTCGGTATTTACTCATTATACATAATTATGGTGGCGTCAACGTGATAAGGTGAGAAGTGCAGTAGAAACAGGAAACCAAACCATTACTATAATGATTTTTCGAATTCCGTGCAGTGATTGGGTTCCACTAGGAACTTGAGTGAGATGCCTACCCATGGAAACTTGAAATGAAATTATAGGTAACGGGCAATTTCACATATCACATATTTTCTTTTATTTTCTTAAGTTAAATATCTCGGCGATTGCTTTCCGAAAAGGTGCTATATGAGGGGTATCCGATGGTCAAAAGTGGGCGATAAACCAGTGGAAAGAAAGCGAAATGACGTCATAGGTAAAGGCATCCGCCTGTAGGGAACCCTCATGACGACATTTCCTTTTCTTTCTATCCGTTTGTTGCCCAAGCTACACGGAGTTTTGAGATGAAAATTAGCAGTTGGATGCTAAATCGTGCTTCAAGGGTGCTAAATCCGGTTCTGAAATCAAAAATCAAAAAATTCCTACACACGGAAATTGCTCAGTACCAAAGGAAGAAACAAAATTCTGTTGCATCTTTCCTGAATTTGAATGCTCCATTCCTCGAACATTCTTTCGACAGTATGACTAAGAAGTCATTATTTAGTGAATCAATTGCGTCCGTGCGTTAATTGAGATATTACGAATGTGTATTAAAATGAATAACTAATTTTTTTTAAAGTTGCGGACAATTATCGTCAGTTTTTTCTTTGTTTGCACTGGATGGGGAAGATGCGGTGTCCGGTTGGCTGGCCTTCAATTCGCTCTGCGGTTTTTCCCGTGGGACGTACGTCAGAATGTGTTAATTGTTGAAGAGGGCAACAACCAACTATCACAACACTCTTGAACTTGCGATTAGGTGCTCCAGGGGAGACCAAGTGGGATTCCGATAGGGAAAGAGTGGTCTGCGTGAACAAACCCCCTGACGTCATCTTTTACATCACCAATGGCGTAGTTACCTATTAATATCAATAAAATTCGGATTCATTCTGCGGTACGTATAAAGAAACTAAGTTTTTCATTATCCTTCTCCGCTGTAGGTATGCTAGTTGATACAGTTTGCGCAGTAAGATCAGTTTTTCTGTCTGTGTATGGGCAAATGGACCGAAGTGGTTAGTTTTCGTCAATTATTCTTTAAATTTTTAAATAATAACAAATGAGACTGTTCCATTCTTCAACGAATATTATTAGCTTTTACAAATTTTTACAAGCTTTTGATCGAAGAAGGTATTTTTGTAAGGTTTGAACCCCCACCCATTCACCAACATATCTACGCACTACCTGTTCCTTATCATGATTCTGATAAATAATCATGTTTACTGACCTACAAAAACCCCATTTTTGCTTATTCTGTTTTAGTAGGTACAGCGATTTTCAGGTAGGTACAGGTGTCTTTGCCCATATATATACAGATATATATATACATATACACCTGTATCTTTGCCATACACGGCAGGATAGTGATGAAATCGGTCTAAGAGTAGGGCATCGCTAATTATCAGTGCCTAATAATTTAAACTTTTCTTGGGAAGCAGCTGCTAAATATTTATGCAATTTGAAACAAACCTATGTTTGGGGAATGGGGAGTAAGATTCAACGAATGGAATTTATTACGGTAGGGATTAGAAGGGGCTACGTAGCCTCTACAGAAATAATATGCCGATGTACCTTCCTCTGTTTCTGACCATGAGAAAATCTTGTGATTGTTTTATAAAAGTGAGATTATGTTGACTTTCATAGGAACGAGATAGAACAGAACATGAGTAGAAATATCAATCCGTGCTTCAAACGGCCACATTTTCTTCCAGGGAACGTCCATTTTTTTAGTTGTTCAAAACTGGCCATAACATGAAATACTCGTACCATGAAATTGTGTGTGGAGGTAAATATATCCCTTATTCGCGCTAAAAATTTAACACCTGATACAGTACCTATTTGGTGACTGAGTTCTTGTCGAGGCTTTTCATATTCGCGAAATTATTTCCCGAGAGCCATGACAGATTCATTTAGCTTCCACAATATCTATTCCTAGAAGAGTATTCTTAAAATCACCAAAATAACTACATAACTATTCCACTTAACTCCGCCTGATTTCCACGTATCTCCACAAAATTTCACAAATGTAACTACTAACACACAATATAACCACGTAATTACCGACCTACTTGACGAATAGTAAGTTGTGAAAACTGTTATGAACGTTGTTTCTTATAGTACCATTGAGCTTTGCCAATATTCAATCCCATTTTTATATCATTTTAGTAAACTTGAAAATGATTCGTTCAGCTCTACAGAGCTTTGCAAAGGCTACAGAGAGTTGGTATAGTATGGTATAGGCGTTGCCATGAAACGAATGTTCAACTTGAAAATAAGGTAAATAGTTAGTTAGTGTTCAAAACTATAAGACATAATTACAGTAATGAGCCGCAAACGAAATGAACTGAGCAATTGAAGTCGGTGTCATACAGATTCAAGAGATCGTCACATATGCAGTCACACATTAATAAAACATACAAATGAGTGAATGTAATTATTATTTGAAAGCCATAAGTACAACCTACTGATTATGCCATTCCCAAACAATAAAATTCAGCCAAGAGAAAAACGTCTCGTTAACATTCAGACATAACATGGAGTTGTCTCCTCACAGAAAAAAAGTGAAAGTCGAAACGTGAAGAAATTTCCGAGTACGTTTGCCAGCAGCCAACTTTATGCGCTACTTTATTCTCATTACCACAACAGCATTTTGTTAATAAACCACAATTTGGATGATTCTTGGCAAGAATCTACGGTCTTGACACTCCGGTGTGGCAAATTGTCGTCCCTATCACATGTAACTACCAGGCAGTGTAACTACCGAACAGTAGGTAAACTCTCGATTTCAAGAATGCTCAGCTCATTTTTGCTCCAAAAAATTTCAGTCGAGTGATTTTTTTTACGGTTTAAACTAAGCTTCAGAGCGTCTGGATTCTCACAGTATAACATTTTATTGTCAACAGCACTTGAAATCGTCGTTTACCTCACTGAGATTTCTACCGAACTCGTTCAAACCAGCTTATAAGTGGATTGTGTTATGAATTCAAAGAGCATCCTTCCAACTTGTGATAACAGCTGGGTGAATGAAGCGCGAAGTGAACAGCAGTTTGAGGCTGGGACTTGGAGCCCGGGCGCCCTGCCTACGATATACCTTTAGGCAGATGATACCCGAGGTAAGGTCATTCGTAGTATGTAGGTACGTATTTGTATACAAAGTAACTAATCGCTACATGAAACATGCGTCGAACGAGATTAGGCACCTCCTACCTCGGATGCTCAATCCATGTCAATAACCAACAACTCTTGTGAGCATCATTCTGTAACCTAAGTAAACAGTTGTTGACGTTTTAGAGGTTTTTCTGGACAGATTTTTTAAATGATAAGTATAAATACAATATTTATACCTAAGCTTTATTATCACTGTATTGTCACGTCGTATTATCACTTGACCGGAAATAGTTGAGGGCAATCTAGATTTTACTTCAGATTCCTTCTTTGTGGTAGTCAACCTGAGCGAATCGCGGCACAGAAGGCCCGAGCTAATCCATCTGGCTCTGTTTTCACGCTTATAGAGAAGTAGACAGAAGCCGGGGAGGGACTCCCAGTATCTTGGAAACATATCGCCTACGTAGAAATAACATATTGGAACAAATAAATTCATCTTCCCTTTACTTACCTATTGTTTATGAATTTTTTGTAGTAGGTAGATTTTGTTATAGTTTTAAATCTAGACAAAAATCACAAAAACACCATCACATCACAAAAAAATAAAATATTAAAACACTCAAGAACAAATTTGTTAAACTTAGACCTAACGGACGAATTTTGAAGTATAGGTACTTACTGCACTTTACCCTCCTAAACTTTGTTGAACTTGTTTGACCATAAAAACTCAAATTAGAACACTTTTTGCCCTCCCATGTAATTTTGTCATTAAAATCGTTTATTTACCGCCTTCCGGAGATACCGTTGTTTCTGCGGGATCATAATTTATCAAGTAACTTTCAAGATGAAAACCTCATTTTTTGGTCATTTGCATGCAAAAAGATTTTCTTTCCCATGATTATAATCTCCAATCGTGCCACTCCCTATCTTTCTTGTGATTATTAAATAGGTACCTGTACCACCTATTTGATTATTTTTTTGGCGATTTTCCACGCTCAAATGTTAAGATCCTCTGCAACATGCCACTAACACTACAAATGTGCAATCAACTGTTCAGATGAAATATGCGCCATTCGATCCCTTTTGCTCTGAAATGGATAAATATATTCATCCGTTTCATATATTTTCCTTCCTGGAAAAAATATGTAATCCTGACGGTCAATATATTACGATGTTAATTGTAGTAAATCAGGTGTTTCTTCTGAAATTTAGTAGCTATTTTGTAGATAATCGTCAATATTTACATGCTTCATATAGTCCAGGCTGTGCCGAAAAGTTTTGACTAAATACTACAGTTTTATATGGAAATGTATATGTTGGAACCCCAGCCCGAAAATAGTCCCGGCCCGACGAAAACGCAATGGGATCATCGCCAATAGTTTTCGTCGTCCAACATTAATATAATTTTTTTTTTTTAACTGCGATTTTCACGTTGATATTGTTGTAAAGCACCTCCTTCCTAAACGAAATGACGTGCTGGCACATGGATGATCAGTAATTTTTTGGTGCCCATGAATACATACATGTATTTCAAAAGTTTTGAAAATTGGCTAAACCAGGTGAGGAAATATTTGTTTTGAAATATTTGTATTTGTGGTTAGCTATAATTTCTTCTAAGCTCCCGCCATTCATCTTCCGTCATGCTAATGAATATGAAGAACGTGAGAAAGACGAAAGGGAGGGCAGAATAATAGCGATTTAGCTTCCAACAGATTCCTTTGAAACACGTATTAAGTGTTTTGCTAAATCGAGTGGTTGCTGTTGCATTACATAATGTTGTTTTTCCCCGCGAACTTCAGTTATCCACCTACTCTAGTTAAAGGCAGAGGAGTTATTCAATTAGAGACAGTATCTAACTGAATAACTAAATGCATCGCTAGGTATACCTGTTGTGTCCAGGTACCTAATTAGAATTACGAGCCTGATTTCAATGAATATCAAGCAAGTTGAAGTTACTGCAATAATCTGTTTATATAATGAAGCTTACATAATAATCTAGTTTACCTCAGGATTGAAATACTTGATTGATGAATTCAGGGAATAAGTCTCGAGTTGACAGAACTCTAGAAACTCTCGAGTTTCATGTGCATAGGCTATGTTTTCCATTAGGTTCATTATCGTTTTCATTCTATATGGAAATCGAAAAGCACAGCATCGCTTGGAAAGCAAAACACCTATGATAGTCTGTTTTTCAGAAAATTTCAGATATGTACGTCAAACAGCAATTGCCTAGTAAACATTTCATTTTGCTGGCAAAACCTGATTCAAAAGAACCTGATGAATTTCAGTTTAGTGTATCAAACCCTGCTTGTCTGAATCGAATCATAAGGCTCTAGTTTTTTCTTCAATATGCATGTTATTCCTATATGTGTTATTCTCTATATTATGTGTTATTCCCTATATGTTTCATTCCCTCATGTGTCCTACCTATATGTGTTAGTCCCATCGACATCCTGACCTGAGAAAATGTTGTCTCTTAGAATATCTATTATACTTCAGTCAAACGTGGCTTCTGACACGGGCATAGCCTATGGTCGAGTAAACGAACATGTACTTGAACTGAAGCATACATCATGTGTTTGATTTATGTTATATACTAATCAGGTATATAATCTAACACTTGTGTAAACTGTCATAACTTGAATCCCGAAGCAGTTTCTTCAAAAACCAAGTAATATTTAATATTAGTTCTGACAGTCCTTTTGTTTATTTTTGTTTTTCGTGACAAAGGCTGGGTTCAATACCCACCTACTGAAGTGTTTGCGAGTCAAAAACTTTAGTTCAGCCCCAGCAGAAAGAGATATCTTTTAATTGTGATTGACATTTCAGTTTTGTGTACTTTTGTCTCCAGAAGTGTAAAAGAGATCCCAACGTTCAAAAATCCACCAAAACGTCAAAACACACGTTGTTTCAGCGCAGTAGTCTGCATTTGAAATGGGAGGCAATACCTACCTAAGGACACCCAAGGCAGTCATAAACAGGGAGCTGGTAAACTATGTCTTTGCTCATAAACCATCAAGCATAAGAGTAGGGGTATGTATGTATGATACATACCCCTATTCCGTTCACGTAGGTAAGAGACAAATGAAGTGTTACTTAGGTAATCTCAGGTGGTGAGGGAAGTGGCATGATATTAAGGATGCCTTATCAATGAATGCAAGTTGAATTTTGATGCTTCCGACAGTTCTTTTGGTCGTTTTTCAATAACTACCCCATTCCTTGTTGGTGAGATTATCCAGAAGAGACACTCACCATGTCATCTGCGAGAATGACGACGATGTTGGGCCGGAAAGACTGAAGCGCCGATGCGGCCGATAGCGTCGCGAAAACCGCGAAGAAGTTGAAAACAGCGGCAGCTTCGGGGGCGGACGCCATTTGGGAGACCGATTTCATCTGACAGACTGACTTGGAGCAGTTCGAGCTCGGCTTCCTCCAAGTCGCCGCCTTCCCCTCTCCAAGCAGCGTCTGCCTGCTAAACAGACCATCGACTTCAGACAGGTCTTGTAAAATCCTGCGCAACGCGCGGGTGATCCTAGTCTTCAGTATTTTACTATATTATAATGACGTATATTGCACACATTTTTCCACATTTTCCTTAATCAGGTATTTCTTTGCATCTACTGGCGGAGTCCCCGGCAGGAAATCCTGCTGTCTGAAGGCTAGTACATTCTACTCATAACTTATCTGTCATAGCTTATACAAGTACTACCCCTATAATATCACTTATACCTAAATGAATAACTGCTATCACGCGTACGAATAATGTAAATCCTTCTTGTCTAAATGCGCTGAGTTCCAAGTTGGTAAGTGCCTACTTAGCCTTATAAATATATGCAGGTTCATACTGAAGAATTCAGAGGCTTGCTGTCGACAGCAGTTGATTGAATGGATGGGTTTTACGATTTCCCGGAAATTCGCACGTACCGAAGGCGTGATGTGGGAAAAGAATTGACTCTTGTTTGGCAATAATTCTCCCCCAAACGCAAATAGATCATGAATTTGGAAAAATGCCTCGGGGTTAGTGTCTCCAAAACAAGCGACATTTCGGTGCCAGAGATTTTAAAAACGATGTGATTCAGAATCTGGACTCCACTGTATGTTAGAGAAGGACTTCATCCCATTCTGAACTATCTATTACAATAAAAGTGAAACAACCTTTTTTTAATTGATTAGGTATGGTAATTGATCTATTCCAACACATTTATCCGCCTAGTTGCGCTCCATCTTAAAGGATGGGATGTAAAATTTATAAAAATTCAAAAATGGTAGTGGCTGACTTGCTGTTTTCTGTCTACTGGATATAATTTGGCTGCATAGCTTGAACGAACGATGGCACGTAACGTTAACTATGGAAGCGTAAGTGACATTTAAAGCACGGCATGTTTGGTGTCCGAAATCTTGGAAATCTACCCGAGCGAATTGAGCACTAAACTGTAAATTCGCGATAAATTACATGAGATGACACACACTATAGAAGGTATAATGCTTTAGATACACGTACACTATTTGCTAAAAGCGAATGGTCAAAGCGGTCATTTTTTCGGTCATAAATTTCACAACAGCTTCTTCTGAAATCAGAATTGGATGGTTCCATCAACTAAATGACAATCGTCTTGTGGTAGCTCACACCAAGGAAAAACATTTTCCAGCGTTACTGCGGTCTCGCGGTCTCGCTTACATCTAGATGATGGAATTTTAAAGTAGCCTTCGGAATAGCGGACGGGATTGGTTTTACGTACGGGTGTTATCAGATAGGCACATTCCTCGCAAAGCAACTGTGAATCATCGTTATATCGTAAATAGTGGACAACTTTTCAAAATTTGACAGTTTGCGGGAGGGGGGGAATACATCTTCCCCACCTTTCCCCCAACATTTGGTATTGAGAGAGCACATACAGAAGACACAGAACGGAAAAATAAAGTAGATACCTACCTACCTATACTATTCTCTAAAGTGATACACAAATACGTGTACCTCAAGGTTGCCTGTTTACGGACACATAGGTACCTTGAGACGCATGCAGAAGGAATTTACACTTATGTATTACTACACTCATCCATCCTGCCTTATCCTGTCTGAGCCTTCAACTCTAGATTTTCCTAAATTCATGTATTTTGTAAAACTTACTTCTTCGCGTTTTCTCTTCTTTTTTTTATAAGGATTGCTTTTTTATTAATATATTTATATCCGAAGGGTTTTGTCAAATCACAAACAAGGTTTTCAAGTTTCACAAAGAAGGTTTCTTCTTTACTACCTTCAAAAATGAATAAGGACCAGTAGAAAGAACCCTTTCTACGTATGTATATGTCTTGAAGGAAACTACTTACATGCGCTGAAATTTAGGATTTTCCCCCTAGAATATTTCTTAAAGAAACTAAAAATTTGTGTACCCCACGCAACTTTTCTATTTACGTAGCTGCTGGAACTTGCCACATCTTTTGAGACCTTTCATGTCAAAGCCAAACTAAGTGATTCTCAACCCCTACAGTACCTACCTTATAGTTGCCTGCAGTGATGAGATTTTATATTTCATAAGCGAGCAAGGTAGGGCTTAGTTATTTTAACGATTCGGTTTGAGACGTGTGAAATAGCATATAAAGGTACACACATTCTACAGACGTACCTCCGGCTTTCAAAATTACCATACAATGCACAGTCGTCCGAATCAGATGTCCATTTCTCGCCGTTTTTCTGCGAAATCGGGCTTCGAAATCGGTTAGAAAAGCTCGAAGAGTATAACTTGGCATTGTGATTTCAGGAATTCCTGCGGGAATATTCATGCGCGGTCACACCCCAGGGAATCCCGGTGCCTTGACGGCAAAATGTGGAAAAAACGGCATGGATTGATATATAAAAACTAAAGGGGAAAACCCCCAAGCCTTGCAATAATGGCAAAATCCACTTTCAAAGTTTCACAGTAAGACAAAAAAACCTTATATTATCTTGAGAAAAGATATTTTTGACTAGGTATTGATAATAGATTGAATTAGAGTTTTTTTAAATTACGACAATCCTGGAACAGTTCAGGTGAATTTAAGCTGTTTTTTACGACATTTAGCAATTTTAGACCCTCCGAAAAATGCAAATTTGACCCACTTTTTCAGATAGAAATCTGTTTTACCTACTATTGACAAAGTATTTCAAGGTCTCAAGTCACCATTCTAAAACACTCCTTTTTTTTATATTTAATTACGAACACCCTGGAACAGTTCAGATGAATTGTAGCTGTTTTGACTTAGTAATTTTAGACCCCCGAAAATGCATATATGACCAACTTTTTCAGATGTTTTACCTACTATTGACGTAGTATTTCAAGGTCTCAAGTCACATTCTAAAGCACTTCTTTTTTTTTCAACTACGAACATCGTGGAACAGCTCAGATGATTGTAGCTGTTTTTTACGACTTAGCAATTTTAGACCCCCGAAAATGCATATTTGACCCACTTTTTCAGACAGAAATTTGTTTTACCTACTACTGCATAAAGCCCCAAGTCACCAACCTAAAACGCTTGTTTTTTAATATATCTTTGAACTCACCCTTTTGTGGGAAATTTGGGAAGAAGTTGATCAAACACTGATTTTGGTGACGACCTTTTCTGGATAGTTTGCGCTGCGCGTAACAACTGCACAAAATCTTTCGTTAGAATGTTATTAAAGTGCTTTGTTTCAGTACAGTAGCGATGAATTCGGCATCCTGGTCAAGTGTGCGATGTTTACATCCAAACTACAATAGATAAATCTTAGGAATTCACCGAATAAGGTTAGACGCAGGAAACAGGATTTACTTTTAGCACACATTACCTTCGATAGTTTTGTTGTTTAGGGCTACAGGTACGTATAATCCTTCGGTTCAGCTTCACTAAACATCAAATCACCTGTAGCGCAACCGTCAGCTTGTTTTCTTTTTTCGCACACTAGGAAACTCAAGCTAAAAACCACCCGTGTACCTACCGAACTGCAAGCCGAATTCGGTATTGTAACCGTTGATCAAATCAAATGACAGTCCAGCATAATTTAACTATGTTATGTACCAGTACAAATTCAAACACTGTAATTATTCGACTGATGGTGGAGGCGGGAAGCGCGAGTACGACTGGGACAGCCTCAACTTTGGCGTCCGTTGCCAAATGGACATTCCCTTGTTCAGCGCAACGCTAGCCAAATCCAAATATCAGATCTTTCTTTTTATAAAGCGTGAATTATTTTGCGGGACCAGCCGACGGTTCCTTGTGTGCGGTAGCCTAATAATACCGGTGTGTTCGCAGCCAGGGGCTGGCTTTCAACGTGAAATCACTTGGGACACAATTAAAATACGGAGTTTGTTATGCTCGTAGGTACCTTCGTAGTTTCCCTTTCGTCTGGCCAAACCAAATGCATTCCTTCTTTGTGCAATAGTATATCCGATTTGTTTGAAATTTGAGATAGTACCTACCAGTTACATGCGGTAGGTACCTGTAATGCTTTATTCTTCTGTTCCCGACGACGATGTACTAGTGCATTGTCGCAGTGGGTTCCCTTGAAAAACTTTTTTTAATTTTGTGCTCCAAATTGGAGATTGGCTCACTGATAGATCAGGGCTCAATTTTCCAACAACGTACTAAGCCCCTGGTCATTCATGGAGTTCAACGGACCTGATGATTTTTCCTTGAGCACCAAGCACCCTCCATACCGTCGATCTGTACAAAGAAGTAACCATGTGCATACCTACATACCAAAACAATATCCGAAACTACCATCTAGCTGTTACACAGAAGCGAATTATAACAGGGCACCACAGGTTTGAGGCAACTTTTTCGAATTACGGGGTCATCACAGTTAATTTATTATTACTCCGCGTCACTAAACGATGGATGTTTATAGTAAGAGGTTCACAATGAATTCACTGTTGCGCCATAAATATTTTCAATATAACCAGCACTAGGTAAAAACTGTTCATCAGGTGTAAAAATAAATAGTGAAAGATACCTAATGAAAATACGAGCATTCCAAAATTTAATTTGAACCAAATCAAAGTAGAGAGTGACTCGAGGAGCTAGCTTCATTGATAGAATTTTTCATGAATCGTTGAAAGTAACAGACAGTACTTATGCGATAAAAGTATGATGAAATGAATATCTGAAACCTTAGAAATGATTATCAACTCAAATAATTTACGGCGTTTAGGTATACACGAAAAGCATGCAAATAATAATAAAATTGATGTCTCTTAGGTACAGGGAAAATATGTGATGAAATTACTGTGTAATTTGATTGTGATCTTTGTCATGAGGGTCATGCAGTATTCAATTTTGTAAATTAGATATCAAATAAGTAATACTTAGTTTCCTTTTTTCCCTGTATGCTGAATTGAACAAAAGAAATATCACGCCAATAGAACAAAGATTCGTGAGGTAAATCCCCGTAATTTACTTCATAGTCGGTTTTATGCACCTGCTAAGGTCTGAGATTAAAACTAATCCTTACAACAAATTATTAGTGGTGTTTGTAAGAGTAGAGTAAATTCCTGTAAATCATTGTACGCACTGAGGGGCAAATGGCCTATGTACAAATTAATAAAAAGTGTCTTTCTTTCTTAAATGTGTGTCTACCTCCGAACTCATAAACACAAACAGGTTTTACACACACAGTATTGCTTTCCTTCCTATTCTATTCCGGAATGCGTGCTACAGAAACAAACTTTGCTATAGAAACAATGAACAATGACGAGGCCAGGTAGAACATTACATTGATAGAAAACGCGCAGACTTATTTCACTGGTAGGAAGGTGCAGCTATTCCGAGTCCATGTTCCTATTCAACTCTTCTAGTTCTACGCTAGGATCCTGTCAATTGTAAGAAGAAAAACAACGACATTTCGCAACTTGGCTACTCTTAGATCAGGACTCAGGGACTTTCTTTTCTTAATATCAGGATTATTTTGATCCAATCAATCCGAATGGCAATCCTGACAACACTCTACACCCGCCTATGGTGCTTCCAGCTTCCAGAAGGAAGTTCAGGGCCCGCAGAAATTTATATTTTTCTTTAAGCTTCACAAGCGCTCAAACAGGAACCCACACAACGAAATGACTATAATTGAGAGTCTCGTACCGGTTAATGGTACGTCGTATAAATAAAGTAACGCCGGTCCATGTTGTCCTTGTCCTCAGGAGATGGGAATCTCGAGCGTTTTTGGCGCGGGAAGCGAGGAAGCTCCGTTCAGTCACGCCATGCTATTGTGCGTTCTCAGAGTCGAACGATCAGGTCTTGAACTCGGTTTTATCAAGATAGACCGGCGGCCTCTTCCGTGATTCTGGTTTCAGCAAAGTTCTGCACGTAGATTGTGTTATTCCGTAGTGAACATCAGGACACTGATGAGGACTCATGATGCAGCATCATTAACTGCCTACTTTTGTTGAATTCCAGCATGCCAAGGTTGTTGTGTCGTCCAAGATGTGCATGCACGATAAGAAAATTTAGGTACGTAAGAAGCGGTTTGGCTCGGACAGCAAGAACCTTAGAATCAGAGCATTCGAAGAGCTAAATATTGTCCGAAGATCAAATTCAGATCATTCGCTATATAAACCTAGCTAGAAGTGAAAAAGGACTATGATTTGACCTAATGTAAAAGTTGTGTAGAAAGATTTGCTTTTTGTAGGGACATAAATGCAACGCAATTTCGGGGGCTAGTATGAGTACTCACGTCTAAGCATGGACTTCTCACATGTGACATGTTGGAGTTCCACTTCAGAAGTAAGTACAACCATCTAGCTGATGCTGAGACCACAATGTTTGCAGTCTCAAATAACCCGCATCATAGTCTGGATAGAGGCATCATCCGTGATGAACTCAAGATGTTTGTTACTAGGGCACAAGTGGGGAAGGCTTATGGTATATACGATATTTATGATGTTTTCAAGAATGGGTCAGGAGGGTTTTTGCTGGAATTGGTGACATGGTTACTTATTTGGTTAATTTATCATATTATCGGTCTTTTAAAAAAATGCAAATCAATCTGCCATTATTTTATCAAGAAAAAACTCTTTGCTCCAAGGCGCCACTGGTATGAAAGACTTCTTATGATGAAAGACTGAGCTGGAGTTAAGGTTAAGTGGACCACAAGTGGACGACGTCCACCGATCGATGAATCAATTGTTCGTCTTCAAGAGTTCAAAAGTTGAATTGGATTCAGAGCGAGACGAACCAAAATAAACTTATCCCTGTCGACGAAGTTTTGCCACAAAAAGAAAAGACCGCGACGCGTAGCCACTTCAAAAACGAGGCGCTCTGCCAGGAGCCTGGAAAGGATTAATATTGAAAATCCCTCTTCGGTGGACTCCAGGGGTTCTCGGGCTTGGACTTCCGGAGTTGCTGAAGAAAAAGGCCTTCGAAGTTTTCTATACAAGTTTCCTTCAGAGGTGGAGACGAAATTTTTCACCCACATCTGGTTTTTCAGCCTAAAGTTGAGTGTTGAATTTAGTTTCTAGTCTGGAAAAGAAATCAAAACTCTACTCTAGAGCGTCTAGTTGTATACATTTCAAGGATGACTGTGGGGTTGCTGAAAACAATAAGAATTTTGGGGACTAGAAAGATGATTGTTAAAACAAAATAAATTTAATAAGCAGGTTTGTCGCTTAAGATGACACCGGCAAAAAATTATCAAACTTATCCAAGAAGACCCACTCGGCTCCTGCTGGACTATTACGTTGTCTTTTATGATATATAATGGCATTTGTTATATACATTATATTATTACGTAATATGCATAGGGTGGGTTTCCACCTGGAGGTAAAGTGCGAGTTGCGTTAACTTGGAGTTACAGAAAAATTGAATGCATTTTGTATGCCAACTCCAAGTTGACGTCGCTCGCACTTTGATTGAACTCCGCCCGTACTATATCCTACGAAAAGCACGAGACATCCCGCTACGAAATATTTAGCATCATTTAGAACTTATTTGTACGTTTAATTAGACAGACGATAGGGAAAAGTTCGTTGTTAGCAAGCAAATAATAAGTTGTTAACTTCACGGTCGGCTACCGCCCTTGGATTAAAAGATTACTGGTCCTATCGGGTATTAAAACCCATCAATATTGTTCCTAATTGGTCTCGAAAAAGCTCTCATTCCATTTCCCCCCTCCCTGTACAGTCGTTCAGAGGAAGAGACGAAACTTCTCCATCTCTGTAACAATCGGTCCAGGAAGTTTTACGCAGAACCAAGACTTCCTAGCCTCCGTAATGCAGATGCTATTATAAATTGTGAACAATTAATTAAGCCTAGGCTCAACAAGTGTTGGTCGCCGCGAGGAAGGGTGAGAAATACTTGTTAATCTCTAAGGGCATCTCCGTTTCCCTCCCAGATGAGCGAAATATGCAAATTTCACGGTTTTAGGCCTCTTCGAATCTGTTGGTACGGCTCATTTAGAAGGCGGGTGTCGGATAAACTGGAATATAAATCTAGCGTCGGTTGAACCTCCTGAATTAATGGCTAATTGGTTCATCCCGTTGAAGACTTATTAGGTATTTTCATTCTTACTATTTCAAGAGAATGTTCATTGAAAACACCTTTCATTTCATCAGACAGGAACAAGTGGGATCGTCTTCCATGTGACCACTGGAATTTCAGCGTGTAAGTTTTGTGATTGATGGAGGGTTTCTATGCTAGCATCCCCAAGCAGCCCCAATTGATCCAGTTGTATATAACTACCATCAACCCTAACCTTCGAGCAGTCCTTTTCAACCCTAACCAGTTGTAACCGTAGATACGTATTAATTATTAGTCTCTTATGGTAAAACAACTATGACGATACCAACTCAAAGCAGTGTCATCCACAGACGCCAACTTTAGTTGAGGGTAAAGGAAATGAATGCTAGAATACTGTGACAGAGTGACAGTGGACCCTTGAGATTCCCCCTCCTGGACTTGTGATATTATTGCCAGTGAAGAAGGGATATTGATTAGGCTTCCGCCAAACGACCCCATCTTCACCGGACCAACAAACGACTCGAGAACTGCCACCGTCACAATATTGATTAATTGAATTTTCTTTTAAGTTAGGTACTCGTATTTCCACAAGTGAAACGCCACACTAGTTTGGCGAGCGCCATAGAAATCGCTGATATTCTCGTAGTTTAGTTTTTTGAAGTTTTTTTACATGTTTTTATTTACAATTTTTGTATACATTTAAAATATATTAAGAAGCACTAGGCTTATGGTAAAACTACCGACAGCCGAACTCCACCGGATTTAGGACATGGCTTGGTAATATTCTGACAAATTTTGTTATTAACTTATAACATACATGCATCTTCATTTTATTTATCGATATTTACATAATTATATTATTTACTTATTTTGCAATAGGTACTTCATGATATTCTACTCATCGTTTTTATTTAGTAGTTAGCGAGTTTTCAAAGGAAGTGAAGCTACTGCAATGGGTCCTACATTTTCAAGACAAGAATTTTTGAATTTTTTTATAGGCAAATCCATTTTAGAGCATCCTGAATATAATATCCCTAGATTTTAGCAAAAATGTATAAGTAGAATATATGTATATATATGTATATACAAATATATACCTAATGTTTATGTGTCACTCCAGACGATGTCTGTACTTGGGTAAATGATAAAAATTCCAAATTTCGTCAAAACATTCTACTGCCAAAGAAAAGGATGAGTTCGAAGGTGAGCAATTTTCAAAAATCGAAGGGGGGTCAAATTTGAGTTTTCAGGGGTCAAAAATCAATAATAACGGCTAGCGAACAATTGATATAAAATCATTTCAGTTGTTTTTCTTACAGAGTAAAGGTCAAATTTCGATTTTTGGAGTTAAAAAATTGGAATTAAGGGCTGATATTCCCTAATCCACCTGCCGTTGTGTGGGACGTTGAACCACGGTGGGGGGACGGGGGGAATGATGCAAATATTTTTCTCAAAAAAAAATGGGTAAAATTTGATTTTATAAGGGTCAAAAATCTGTAAAAATGGCTACAATTATGAAAAAAATATATAATTTTACGAAAAGTTGTATGGTTCTTCGTTGTATCATCTTTTTACACAATAGCACTAATATTTCTTTAACAGTTCGCTCGTATAGCCATGCTGCACGACTGGAGCTTTCGTTTTATTCTTATTCTTGTGCATTTAACCAAGTTTGTTTCTTTTTTTTTTATGGGTAGATTGGTTGTAGTTAAACTCCCTAAAAAGTGCGCGGCGATAAGACCAAGCTTCTCTAGCAAATTTATACGTTTCCCAATCCCTTCCATTTAATATGTTGATCAAGTTGTCCTGTCCAGTATACACGAACCGAATTATTTTCTTCTTATGTAGCCCAATATCGGGCATTCGGCAAGAAAATGGCAGTCCAGAAGATGTCTTGCATTCGGCCAAGCAAGGAGGCCGAAATGTAGGTAGCTTTTACAGAAATTAATTTATATCCGTCGTCAATTAGGTTTTCACTGAATTCTTTCTGCTAATGTGGGAAAATATTCACTAGATCTTCGATAACTTCATGGATCGCTAGAAATATCATTTTATGGTTTTCTTGATCCTAATTTCTTCTAAAAAAATATGAATGGCCTTTTACATGACAAAAGGTTTGACTAAAAATAGGTCCTTAGGGTGGGATATAAGAAAACACGACATTTTGCTACCAAATGATTCCAGGGGCGTTGTTCCTACTTGTTTTTGTTTTTTTTTTCTTCTGAAAAACCGTTGTATACCCAAACCGAAACTTCTTTTGAAAGTATTACTTATTTGACAATCGTAATGTCTTAAATGTAGGTCACCAAGGTAGGACCAGTGTTAACTTCTGATGGCTGCCTCACAGTTGTAAGGGTGCACAAACATCGTTAACCAAAAGCAACCTGGTCCTGGAGTTAGGTACCTAGCGGATCCCTCAAGACAAGGACGTCTCCTAATGAGTTGGGATGGTGGTGGCAACATCCAGAAAGCCATCAACTTTGAAGAAAAGATCGCGAGTTGCCCTTGTCCCAATAAATCCGAGTTTTTTTGTACTTCTGTGTACATTCGAATGTTGCCATTGTGAAATGTTTGATACCTACTGTTAGTGCCTACAATGGAGAGATTTCTGGGGTTGAGAGTAAAAACCGTAGCAGAAGATAGGCAAATGGTGCTGGGAAATGATAATTACTTAAGTTCTACACTTTGTTGAATGTTGTAGGTAGCAGAAGGATTTTTCATTATGAAAACAGGTGTCTACCTACAGTAATAAGATAAATTGCATATATTATAACCTACAGACATAGTGATGTATCCAAAACCCGTAAAATTCAATGTAGGGTTAAACCCCAGCTATGCCTTGTTAAATTCGTAGATATTATTTTGTTATATTTTTGTAACTTCGTTATTGTTGTCTGAAAATTCGCTGAAACGTACCTCATGTCTTGAAACCCACCATACCTTTATAATATCTCATCGTTTAAATTTTCCTTTGTTTAATATTAATTTTTGGAGCTGGCTCGAGGCCTCCACGAGAGGAGATACTTCCTTGTACGTACCTATACTTATACTCGTGCTAGTAAGGTACACGAGTCTAAGTATATGTACTACTGCATACTTATTTTTAGGAAATAAACACAAGTAAAGTCAAAGATAGATTTTATATTTAATTCGAATGTTTGAAATCACGTTGAATCATGCGTCCGAGGAATTTAATTAAACGTGTGAGAAAACTTCATAAAATAACAACATCATCATATCCGCTTCATAATAGGTAGCAAACATAATAGGTAGAAATAGGTAGCGGGAACATTCATGATTCAACTGCCTTTGAGGAATGCCTCACAAGTTGTGTTCTTATCACAGGCCTAGAAATCTTTGAGGCACCTACCTGAAACTATTCTTGGTACTGATACCCCAAGGCGACATTCTCCTTCTTCTTTGAAATTGGTTTGCTTGTAATAAAAAGGCACTAACAGCTATTCCTGGTAGCTACCTACCTGTTTCCTTTTGTCACACCAGCAGTCATTGATGGCCATCTAAGGGTTTCTCGAAAAATCCCTTTCCATTTCAAAAGAGGGAAGTGGTTACAAGGGTAGAGGCACCTATTGTTCTAAACTTCCCAGACTTCCCCACAGTTGCCAAATCTCTAGCCCCTTCACCTTCATCAACGCCACAGAAAATTTGGAATATGGGTGGACAGCAATGTTCCATAAAATATTGCAACTTATTACTAAGCATATTATTTATACGAATAGGTAACATGAAAGTTGATCTATTAAATGAAAATATAATGAAATGTTAGTAGTTACAAAAGTGTTATTAAAAATATAAGTTACCTAATATTTTGCAAGAATTTGAGCAAAAATACTATAAACTCCCCGTAAAAAATCTGACAAATCTTTGACAACCTTTTGAACATCAATTTACATGAAATCTACACAGTTCTGGCGCTTTTGCACGTTAAGATTTACCGCCCCGATTTTCCACTGACGGTCCATTATGGAATATAGCTTTACAATGATAATATTACGTACCTACTTACTGCCAAAACTCGGTAACTCAATGTGTAACTGCCATCAGCTTCGTTTACTTATCTATTCACCCTCGATGTTTTCATCATCCAAGTTTGAAGTCGAATCCTCATGGAATGTCTTGATCCTTAAGGAAATCAAATAAATCATAGTACCAAAGGTTTGGTTTGTACAAGTCATCAATTTTGGTGCTCCCAACTTCTTTGACGCTTCATTTTTCATCTGCGCTTTACGGTATAGCACGTTCTCAAATTATTAATTTTTGAATTATATTTTTTTAATTAGCTTCAGGGTCCGACTCCTTTCATTACCAATTTTTCATAAGCAGCATGAACGGTCGTGGTATTATTTGCTTTTCACACGCCGTAGGAAGGTGATGACTTATACATTCCAATAAACTCCTCAATATTTTGATTGCGCTGTCGGAACGCAATTTCCAAAAAACATCCTCAAATACACTCGGAGCAAAACTGAAAAACAAATCGAAGCACACGTGTACTGGTTAGTACAACTAAACTCTCAGAGGTGTAGTTCTCAGTACAACTAACCTCTCGTCTTCCTGAAATAGGGGCAGGTATCGGTACTAACGTGGGTACGTCAGAAGGTTTATTATTTTCAATGATAAACCTGTGGAATCGACCAAGAAAAAAAATGTTTAACCCCCCCCCTCAAAATTTGATGGTTTTTCGTTTCAAGGGACGTAGAATCCAAAAATGCAACAACAAAATTTCGGACGCCGGCGCCATACTTAACACTTTTCTTAGTTACCACGAACCAAAATGAATGAAATTTGGTTTGTAGGCCCCGTTTGGGGTCTAGTTGGTCCTCGAAGCTCGGTGTTACTGTCAGTCATCTCTAAGGGGTGAAAAATAGGTATTGAAATGTTCAGAACTCCGTAGCTCGAAAACTTTCAAAACAAGGGTACGGGTTTTTTAACGTTTTTAAATCGATCTTGAACTAGGGAATTTTTTGAGACCACCCGGAGCATTGTACGACCAGCCATTCGTTTGCACCGAAAAGCTTCGTCAACATGATCGTGAATCAAACTGTATAAATCCGGCCCAGATATCATTGCTAGGGAGCACCTGATTATAATCACGGATGGCTAAGTGAAGTCGAGTTGGTTGTTCTGTGGGTACAAGTATGTTATAGCCCCGCCAATATCGATTGTATCGATTATCTCAAATACATCGATCCTTGTGGTATCGATGACGGCTCAATATGGCGTCCCGATGCCTACATCCCGGGTGCCGATATCAACTTTCAAAATGAATAAGGGAAGACCATTGTAAGGACACCAAAAAATAAGAGTGACTATAACATACTTGTACCATCTATTCAGAAGTCCCAAACAACCTGCTCATTCACGGGATAGTTTCTGGGATTGTTCATCTTTTTTGAGATGCGAGCGCTAGCGAGCATCCAGATCGCTTGACAATGCGAGCGGCGGAATGGGAACACCCACCGTCTTGTCTGATACACGTCATCGATACCACAAGGATCGATGTATTTGAGATAATCGATAATCGATTATGTCATTTGAAAAATGATGGATCTTTTGGATTTTGTGGATAGGTAGGTACTTCTGCAACTTGAACAAACGTTGAAGTATTTTTGGGTAAGTTATTAATTATTACACAACGGTAAATACATAGCGGTGAATTATTACACAACGGTTTATTATACTATCTACGTAGAAGGGGCAGCTATTCCAGGGCCGGCTTCAGTACTCGATTTAGGGCTTTCCTGGTGGGAGCTCGAGGGTACTGGCCACAGAAAACAGTGATCTACGCAGAAGGGACATCTATACAGGTAAATAATAAACCGCTGTGTAATAATTTGCAGCGTTTTTATCTTGGACACTCCGCGCCGCGTGTAAAGAGCGTAAACCTGATTTTAGCCAATCAAATTCAATTACCCGTTTGAGTTTTGCGCGTATTTCGTTGATTACGCGACAGTGTGAATCCAGCTTATTAGGTGCATACGTAGCGATGATGCTAGGAACGATTTAGTTTAAAATTATCAACACTGTAATTGCCGAGTTACGGGATCTTGGATCGGTGGGTATGAGAAGGAAAAAATGCTCATCTTGATTACTAGGAGACGGAAGCACTGCGTAAGGTCAGTCAAATAATGGAGCCGGACTATAGCGATAGCACATCTGATCGTGAGAGTAGGTCATCGCTTGTTTTGATTGCGCAAAATGAACCTCCTGCGATGAGTCTCCACCGGGAAGGGATAAAAATGCATATACTCTACAAAATTATCGAGTTAGTACAACAATATTTATATAGGTAAGTTGATATACCTACTGTTTATAATAATGAAGAAAACGCAGTAATTTACAGATTTAATTTGGACGGATGTGTCCTTAATTTTTTGTTTGAGCATTAAATACTCATATTAATAGACATGTATGGAGTATTTTTCGGTTTGGCCACGAGGAAACCTAATAGTACTTTCGCGCTGTTGGTCGGCACACCTACTCATGAAGAAATTACGGTAGGCAAATGGTACTTCACAGTAGCTGCCCAATTAGGAACGATATTAACATGCTAATGGAAAAAAAAATCCCCCTATCGTTTCTTATCAAAAAACTAATTATTGCTTTGTACCACTTTTCCCAGGCTACCGACTCATTGTTTTCTAGATATTGATCGTGGAGAAGCTGCTCCTCGATCGAATAACGTGTCTCTCGCTGTTATCAACCACATCCCATCATCGTGGTTACATTCATTAGATGTCACTTGAACCGATTTTGGATATAGAAAGTCTTGAGATATGAGTCAACTGATTCGCGATTGTTCAAGGCGACGATACGCGCGAGATTTTTTTTTCCTCTTTCGTTTGATGGGCTTTCACTGGCATCGTGATTTCTCACTGCTTTGGTGAATTGAATGTTGTGATATTTACATCACAAATTCAGGCATTTACCAAAGGAAAGGCGAGAGGTGAGCGCCATATGGCAGGTTTGGTGTACCCTTTCGACAGTTTTTTTCCCCTCTGCAAAATGATATTGCAATGTAATATTACAATATTGCAAATGGGATTAGTTTAATGATAATAATAATGTAATGGTATATGCAGATTACAACATAGGACCAAAGGTCCCACAAGTCATATTCACAAGCGGTGACAAAGGTACAGATAAGTAGTTGATATGTTTCAAAATGTTCAAATTCATTTTTGAAATGTTTCTTTGAGAAAATATAGTTCAACTTCCCCTCAAACAGCACATACCTAGCTCTCCCGTGTTCTCTGGGAACACGATCGCAACGACTGTTATTTTGATCAAACACGGTTCATGATTGTGGTCTTAGAATTAGAATCTGGCCTACCCCAGACGAAGCTCATAAAAGAACCATATAGCACTCCTTCACCAGTGAAACAAACCAATCGGTATACCTATCCCTGAAAACAGTTCAGCCAAATTCGGTTCATATAGTGGTTTCAAGGTATGTTGGAGGACGAAAATTAGGTATTGTTTTCCTCCCAAAAGTGTCCAAAAGCCTTCTGCTATCTTAATAATCTCCGGAGAAGGGCACTCGATCACTTCCATTTACACCTGTCGAATCTGCTTCCACCCCTCGTTGTGGGATGAGTCCCAAGTGATAACTACGTATTTCAAACGACGTATCGTATCAGCGTTCAGAAAAATTCTCATTGAAAACAGAGATTCGTAAGCTAGAAGAAAATAATTACCATCAACACCTACCTAATATACTGATTATGCTGAGAAAAGCGCAATTTCTTCTAGAGAGAATTCGAAGGCCGAAGAGATGTGATCTCTTCAAATCAAATGAACTTCAACCATCTAGTGACGACAGATTCCTCCGGAAGGTATGGTAATTTTAAACTTCTGAGCTTTCACCATTCTTCAACTGCACATTTAAGAAATGCAGCTGCCAATCCCCAAAAAAGGTCTGTTTTTTTTTAATAAACTGGCCAGTTGCAGTTGCAGAATTTGCACATTTCCAAGATGAACATGAAAAGTGGTGAAATTTATTGTAGGGAGTAGCTATAGTGGCGCTAAATTAAATGTTTTTTTGCCGAATTCGAGCGATTGAAAAAGAACAAATCTTAATAAGGATGGCTGCTTCAACTCGATTGCCTTAATTCGGACGGTAATTGTCAAGGCGTAGTACCAGCGCATTCAGGGCGCAAACTGAGGTCGAGGACTTCGGAAGGTTGTTCTTCTGCAGTCATCTGAGAAGCGAAAAAGATGCTTGAACCTCACCGAGGGGTAAAAAGAGGAAAAACCTAGCAAAACGTTCATTACCGGCTCGCCTAATGTTTCCTCCCATTTTCCATTACAGATGGCTATCTCTAGTTGTTGGCGATTCGTGAAACAAGATCGGGGCTGATAGCCTCGAAGAATTGAACCCCTTGTCTTTTTGAAGTATCGGCCCGCTAATGTTCCCGAGTGCCCGATAAGGACTTGAAGGTTGGTTTGAAAGGGTCCTGAGATTCCTTTGTTCAGGAATGTGCTGTAAAAAGACCGTAAGAAGTCCAAAAAGGTGTGAAAATGATCGACGGCACACGAGTGATACCATTTATTCGTCTGTCATAAGCATAATCAATTAATTCATGTTCATCAATACGGGTAGGCATGTACCTGCTCGTCGTTACAAAGCCAAAACGATCCAGTTACGCTTCATGATCTGAAGAGCGTAATAATAATAATAATAATACTGGTGAATAATAATATAGGTATGTACCTAATAAAATAAACCCACTCAACTATTTTCAAGGTGTCCAGCTGGAATATTTTGGGAATATTTTACTTGGTCGTTGAGTTAACCTTTCTTGGTACAAGCATAGGATTTTTGATGGTTCTGTTATGCAGTTTCGGTGAAAATCCAAATAAAGAATTTTTAAGGAGATAGGTGGTTTTATATACCAAATCTTCATTTGTTAGAGCACTCGATAATATTGCTAAAAATGTGAATAGATTCCGATAAATTAACAGAAATCGAGGAGGTGGTAATATTACACAATAGATGTTAAGTTTTTGGGCAGTTAAGCCTACATTAATTCGAAAATCTACTCACCAAGCGACACTGCATGGAAGAACTGTTCGTAATACATAAATAGGTCGTTTGACATAATACATTAAAATTACATTGCACGTAAATAAATATAAAAATGCCTAATACGAACCTATGGGTAGGTATTTAGTAGGTACCTATTGAAGACATTTAGAAAGTTCCAGTCATGTAGAATGCCCAAATGAGCGCATTTTAAAAGTAAGTGACGTTTGTAGCGTTTTTTGAGCCCCTTAACTCAAATGTGACCAGCAAGTTTTGAGAATGAAGAAACTATTTAAATATATTTGCAAGTCTTGAGTCACCATTCTATACCACTTTCGGTCAATTTCCGGTGGTTGCCCACTTCTAACCCTTTCTGACCCACGATTTGAATATGACCTTCTTTGTTATTGAAAACTGCTCGTCTTCGAACCGATCCTTCCGTTTTTCCGTTTTGACCAAATTTGGAATTATTTTTATCTGGAAGGTCAGATAATAATATTACACAAATAACAGTTTTAGGTATGAAATCAGAGTACTTACTCGGAAACGAAAAGTAAACGAATAATTTGTCAAAAATCCATGTTCTAAAAATATTTGCTTTGGTTCCTTGCAATAGCGTCTCATCTTCGAAAATTCGATTGCAAATAAAAGCGTATTGTGAACGTTTATGGAGTTTTCTACGTATAACTAGATAGGCAGGTAGGTAGGCACCTAATAAGTAAAGCATGAAGGAAATCGAGTTTAGCGTTGATGGGAGCAAGCGTTGCCCTCAAGTTCATGTACTAGTGTGTTCGCAAACCTAATTTTTTTCGACTTGAAAAATAAAATTGTATACTAGCAACATGTTTCATCATTTTCTTATTTTCGAGCTATAAAATCTTTTATGGCACATGGAAATCGTTCTTAGTAATTTGGTTTCACAGTTTAATACAAAGTATGCATGCTGTATTCTGCCCCAGAGATATTGACTTCCTGAGGCTCGTTCGAATTGTGTAATTCAACCATTGAAGTGGTTGCACTTTTATTGCACTTTCGTACAACTTTCGCGTCTCAGCATGAAATTTCCGTACCCAAATCCCTCCAGTATGTCCAGGTGTTATTGTAATATTTCGGGTCAGCCGCTTTCTCCGTCTTTTGGTTTCCCGGCCGAACCGCCTCCGCTCTAAATCCGGCCAACCTCTTCTCGAAGATTTCAACCAACTTTCCCGACTTTTCGTATATGTTGTTCGTCTCGCAAGGGTCTTTGTGGATATTGAAGAGGCAGGGCTGCTTCGTCGGCTCGCACGGACGCCCGTTGTTCTTCTCTACAGACGGACATCTGACTCGGGACATTTCTCTCAGTCGTAGTATTTCGTTTTCCGATAGACTGGCGAGATTGGAGTGCACGGTGGAGTTGAAAACGGCGGAGATGTCATACTCCCGGTTTTTCGCATCATCCGTCCCGTACCAGCCGTCCAGACATCCCAAGAAAGTTGTTCCTGAAAACGCAAAATGAAGCCGCCAAATAAAATCTTAATTCGATCCGACTGTAAATACATTGAGTACAGTCATGAAAGTTCACGTTTATTCTCAGTTTTATGCAATTAGATCAGCACCATCATCTTAATTTGTCTCTTCCTGTCTGTCAGTGTGTCTGTATGTTTTTTTGGACTCACGACTTAGCTAGTCATCCGGATTAGATGAAACTTGGGGTATAAATATGTCCAGCTTGAAATCCGCGACCGTACGAATTTAGAATTTGGAGGTATTACCAGTAACAAATTTGTACGGGCCAATCCGCATTGCTGAGTATTGATAGACGTCGTCGATGTTGTGGAGTATCTCCTGTCGCGGTTGCTTACGACCTATGCTGGTCAAGTAATCCCAGTGGCTCACTCCGTCGATCCTCCTCAAATCTTCCGCTTTCCCCCCTACGAAACAGTGGAAAAGCTATTGGTACGAGTATTTCTTCATATTATCAGCTACAAAAATGTAATGATCAATCTCTACGACTCTAGGTCATATTTTCAGACTTGCGAACATACACACACACACATATATATATATATATATATATATATATATATATATAGCAGTAGCGTGGCGTACCTGCTGCGGCGTACAGAGTAGGCATCCAATCGGTAATGTGCATCAGATGATTCATCACTCGACGGGGAAATGCCAATCTGGTACTCCACACCAAAGCAACCGTCCTTAAAGCCCCCTCCCACGGTGTATTTTTCTCCTTGAAAACAATTAAAACATTAATAATTAATATACCTGCCCTCCAGTGTAATACAAATCTGTAAAGCGAAAAATGTATTAGGTGTGTATTAGGTTCATGTATACCAGAGAATTAAGTAAGATACAGTTGGATATCTCAACTTTCGCTGCCCTAGTCAGCAGAAGTAGCTGAGAGGTAGCCACGTGGTAGCTCGAGGTTCTATGCAAACAGTCTTACAATATACGGTTTACCATGAAAATGGAGTAGATGCAGTATTTTTGTATGATTTTAGGCAGTTCAATATGGAATACCTTACGGAATAATGCATTCTTTATACTACCTACCTATTTTACCAAATTCTGCTGCATACAAATAGTTAGTTATTATGTCAGTCGGCGTGATAATTTTCCATTTACCCCTTTAAAAGGCCAATTGTTTCCTCTGTTCCTGTAGAGACCAGTTGTCGGCGCTCCATTGTCAGAGACGAAGACTATGATGGAGTCCTGAAGCATGTTGCGTTTCTTCAGAGCGGTCACTAGTCGTCCGATGGATTGGTCCAGCTCCCACACCATGGCTACAGGAGATGAATGAAAAATCGTACATTTTTGAATCGCGTATGCACGTCCGTTGATTTATGATAAAAAAAGTTTGAGTTAGTAGGACAGTGAATTCGAATGTGCCTGCTCAATTCCTCGGGAGGCTCCTTCAGCTGAACATAAACCTTGTCCATTTCGTATCAAGCAGACCCGTCAGGTTTGAATACAGCTTTTTTGCAGTCTTGATTTAAGAAAAAGTTCTCAGTGGAAAACGATTGAAAATAACTAGGTAATTCATAATTCCGTCCGAAGTTATTTTTTTATGAACAAAAAGTATTACACCTGCGTATATCCTTTTTTCGAGAGGCCGAACATGAGAGAACAAGTCAATGGTTTCCCGGGGAGCTTGCAGGGGATCGTCGAAGTTACCGGCGTGGGTTGCCAGATGTGCGAAGTACAAGAACATAGGCGAGGAAGCATCGTGCGCAGCTATCAGCTTTTCGGCTCTTTCCGTTAGAATCCTTGTGGTGTACTGTCCCACGGTGTCACGATCTGTCGTCATGTTGTCCCGCATGTCGAGCCCTTCAAACGGTAAAAACTGCAACAGTATCATACTCTTGTACATACGGTGATAACATAAATTAGGTACCGAAGTAACCCTCCCCAGTTGTTAAACAGATATACATTAAACTTCCTCTGATCCGGCACGTTCGGGACTTGAGGCATGGATCATGAAATATTCCGGATTACAGGATGAAAATCGTGGGAAACGTGAATTAGAAGGGGAAAAAAAGTTTTTGTTATTTAAATCGAAGTATATGATCTAAGCCCAAGGGATTTTTCTTATTGCTTGAAGCCATCTAAAACAAATCTCGAATACTACTATTATCGATTTGTTTTTTTGTTGCGCCTTCCGATCGCAAACAAACTTGAACAAGGTATGATTGATGTTTTGCGATACATAATATAGGTGCCTATAGGAGGTTACAAGTTTTTGAAAGGTTGTTGATAAACTGGTGGTGTGATCTTGAGTTTCGGTCGGTTTTTAGATAAATTGAGGGTTTTTAGAATGAGGGGGGGGGGGGGGGGGGGCAAAATACATAGAAGTCCCCTCCTTGGAGCATAACGAAATTGTGTGCAAAATTCGGCCAGGGCCGAAGTTGGTTGTTTGTTTGAGTTACAGGAGGGTAAAAAACCCTACATGTTCTCTCGTGTAAACACTGTCTTGGTCTCTGTAGGTTAGGCAGGTAGGTATGTGTAGCTTTTTGGTTTTCTTGGCGGGCGGGACGCTCCCGCGTCCATAGGTAGGTACCTAGTTATATTTTTCTAAACCTAAAGATAACTATAATCTGTTTTGGAAATAAATCAATTTCATTCATTCGTTCCTACAATGAAAAAGGCCAATCAAGTCAGTAAAATTTAAACCGCAGCCTTAAACCCCTATACGAGTAGGTACGTAAGATTCTGGAATTCCTAGGAGTACTGTTGACAAAACCAAACTGGTTGCCCACCTATATAATTATGCTGATAGCGTGAAAACATTCATTATAGATACGCATTAGACTGACCTACCTACCGAGAGTTGTTATGGAGGAGTACGAAGTTACCTACCTAGATGAATGGTTACACTACCTGCGTCATTTTATATATAATGCGGTATAAACCATTTATGTTTATATAGTAGAATTTCTTGTTTGTTTAGTGTAGTAATAGTAGAATTTCTTGTTTGTTTAGTGTAGTAATAGTAGAATTTCTTGTTTAATTAGTGTAGTACCTATAAAGCCTGACGATGTATTAAAAAGTAAATTAAGTATATATCTGTACATATTGTGGGCCACTAGGCCTAAAATCAGATTTTATAATAAACGCAGTCAGTAAAACGCCTACATGACACTATATTCCTGACTGAAACTGTTGTTGGTAGACTCCTTGCGTCCGAAGGATTAGTCGGATCCCCCGAACATTTTTGCAACCTTCGGTAATTTTTAGTCATAAACACGACTGTAAACTTCGAGAAATTTGTTGGGAATCCACCTCATAATTTGGTGGACTAGATTTGGATCCCATAGCATCGACAATGTCTTGGGACACTGCCTATTAGAATACTGTCATTATAATAATTATCGTCGTCCCCGTATAATATACATCCATGCTGTTTCATAGTACCTACTTATGTACTAAAACAGTTGGTAGCGCGAACTGTGATAATATGGATAGACCTTTTATTGATGGATCCGAACTCTAGCGAGCCTCATCTGAACCTTTTGAGTCCCTGGATATCTCGCTAGGTGCCACTCGCTAGGTGTAGCATTGACCCACTGGCACAAGTTGGTACCTCTGCTTTTTGCTTTTTCGACGTCTGTTCGTGTTTTTATTAATTATTCATATTATTTATACGGCTTCCAGGAGTGTATGTCAACACAATTGCGACGTTTATTGCCAAACAAATACAATAATCAAACTGCAGAAATTCCATGTTTTTGGCTGTTCCTGTTGGGGCTAACTGTTTATAATAATAAATAATATATTTATAGCTCTATATACCCCATACCTATTGTAGTTGTATTGTATTCCATACCATGTGTATGATTCTACCAATTAATAATAATCATAATCATAATAATAAAGCTCTATCTGCACTAAGGTTGTTGGCCCATACATGTGTAGCGAATTACAGAAAAATTTACAGAAATAAAAAAATGTCAAAGAAAAGAAATAGACAGCAATTTAAATTCAAAACACTGTACTCGCGGTATATACCTATATATAAAATGTGAGAAAATAAAAAATGTATATATTTATGCAGCCTGCAGCAATTTATACAGCTGCAGCCTGCAGCATCATTGTTCAGGAACTGAATTACTCAGTTCCTGAACTTGCCTATCGCGGGGAAAATCGCGGGGATTTGGCAAACATGGTGAAACTGCGCTGAACTTACAAGAGCACTGGACCTGGTTGAATTGGCTTTAGTGAGAAGTGAAGAGAGGTCAGGTGTGAGGCCCCTTAGAATTTTAAAAATGAAAATGAGAAGCAAGTGACGCAGCTTATAGTAATTTGGTAAACTCAAACAGAATTATGTGAGATTTCCAATTGGGTGTTGGGGATTATACTGATCCACTCACTGATGCTTGAACCTGATGTGAGAAGTAGTCCTGATGACTGTTCCAAAAGCCGTAATGAGACGCGAATCCTCTATAAGTGGGGGTGTAGGCTTTTTTGAAAAATCCCAGATGCCACTTGCCCAAAGCGTGGCACACGTAGCCCAAACGGTTGAGGTGCTCGGGCAGCAGCTTTTCTTCTAAAGGAAGGCCCCAAGGTGCCGAATCCACTATCACGTTGTGTTGCATTCCTGAAATACGTTGTAGCATACCAATCCGTGTAATGGAAACTGTACAAAAACTTCAAATAGAAGCTCAATTTATCGCGAAAAATATGAGTAAATATCAATGAATATCTCATAGAAATGGCCGTCAATCTCTGTAATATGGGAAAACCCCTTGCATGTCGGTATTTATACAACTAAACTCTATCTCTGGGTAATGACTGGTGAACGCAATACGAGAAAGGGTTGTTGTACAAAAAATAAGATTGTGCGTGTCCTTTCCGTAAATTTGCTTGACAATGCTGCAAACACAATCAACTTGCTCATCATTCAATTTGCTTGAATGTCTGTGCATTTAAAACTGATACATTGGCTGCCAAACGGTTTATGTATGCCTAGCCCATTTCTTACCTTTGATAGCTTAGTCAATTCATCATTTGACAAGAATTTATTAATAACGAATTAAAATTTAAATAATGTAATGCAGTCTACTTTCCCTGTCACCCAGCCGTCATTCCCCACCAAGAGGAATAATAGGGGTCCTGTACAGGGAGGAGTAGGTAACTGCTACCCTGACCTACTACCTATATGGTACCTACTGCTTAAGTACCTACTTACCTGAGTGAGGATACTACAACTCAAGTCGCTTCTGTAGTGCAATTTGCCATGCCCGTTTGCCAGTAGGAGCAGAATTGTGTGGCAGACTTATTACTAGGCTGGGATGGGTTGGATGGATTAGGAGTAGGCTTAATTTTAAACAATTCAATTAAATGTAGAATTCCTAGCTGCCCTCTTTATTTTCCGACAGTTCAAAGAAACCGAACTTGATGAGACTAGCAGTATTGGGTACAGTTATAGGTAAGGACATGAGAGGCATGGGATTAAGAACTTTGCAAATGGATCAGTAGCGGTTTAAAAGTTGGAACCATTAAATTAGATTTCGTATTTTGGTTTATTATTCTGTGAATAATACACCTACTATGTTTTCGCTCAGCAAAAAATTTTTATAACACCCCCTCAAAATTTTTTCTTTTCCGTTTCAAGGTGCGTAGATTCCAAAAAATCCAATGTCCGTCCGCCGTCCGCCGTATCACGTGTACAGGCTTCATTTTCGGTTTAAAAAAATCGTTCTTTCGCACACATGCTCCATTTGGGCCCTAGTTGTGTCCCGAAACTTTTCAGCCCGATCGGAATATACCTAGGGGTGTTATGAGTGAAAATGTGTGTAAAAATAGGTACTTTTTGCGTTTTAGCAACATGTTGGTAACATGAGCTTTTAAGGTATCGTTTTTCATGTTTTTGGGGACGAGAAGACCGAATATGAAGTCGATTTTGACCAAAGAGTAGGAAATTGAGGTTCTACCAGATGTTCAGCTCCCGAAATTGATTTTTTATGAGTCAAAAACCTGGGAAATCGTCTGAAATCACCATCAATTTGTAGAATAACACTGGAAAAAGTGTCAGCAGGTGGATCAAGACGATTAAATGGTACTATCAATGATCAGAAATAATTTATTTAAAAAAAAAGGAGCGTACCTTATTCGTGTTTTGGGGGCCAAAATTGGCGGAAACCACCAGAAATAGCTATTTCAATTATTTTATATGAAAGAAACAATAAATAAACAGCCAACATCTCTGTAGGTATGTCCAATAGAATAATAAACCCATGTGACAAGGACTTTGCAGCGTTTTTTACAACAAGTTCCTATTTATGAAGTAAATAATAAATGTTACCCAGTCCATGCAAGGGATAACAGTGGATCAAAAGAATAAGTCCGAGGCTGATATGACGGAAGGCTTGGTAATGTGCCTTATTTCAAGCAAATAAAATAAGGTCATTCGGATGCTCAGTGACACGGGCCTTCGCCTCCTGACTCAACGGCCTTGTCATATTTGTAGTTTCGCAACCAGCCATCGGACCAGGATAACTAGGTGCCTATTTTATCAGAAGAATTTTAGTCAATGAGACTCCTAATACAGTGTATTGGTACAATAAATTCATTAAAAAATTAATTAATTCTTGATTTTTGGCGTCTAAACAAACTAAACCATAGCCGTTTAAAACTGCATTCATCCCTATTTTATCTGTCTGTGATGGGGAAGACTTTCCGCTGTTTCCGAACGAACATAGTCATATTTCTCGAATTTTGAGGTTTCGTGAGGATTTAGTTACCTGTCTAAACCATGAACGATAGGTATATATTATAAACCAGTCCCAACTCAAATTTTACCTTCTAATACTTACTTCATCATTTTTCGTAGACTATTACACAGGTGTATAATTCTGTACACTTTACAACCAACAAGTTGTGCTGTGTTAGCGAGGAATGCATGGGTTTTTCTCATTAGGAATTCAGCTAGGTAGTTACACAACAACCTTGATCATCATCTTTATACAGGTGAAACTGATGTAAGGGAACCTGATTCTAAATGTTAATTTCAATCACTAGTACTTATATAATTCCTATTCTGAATGAACAAACCTAGTTCAATATAATTATGATAATAATAACTAATTATCGTTGCATGTGCAGCCGGTGTTTTTATTATGTATTAAATGGGTGAACTTGAATGTAAACACTCAAATCCTCCCCCAGCGTGACATCACTCTATTGTCAGCTGTATGTCTACGCACAAGAATAATTATGTTCTAGATATGTATTTAGCCTTGCTAACTGGCATTTCAGATGCAAAATGACGGTTATCACTGTCGTTACAGTACCTGTCACGTTAAGATTCAGTTACCATATATATCCATCTTGAAATGCCCATATGAAAAACAAATTTAGATGGCCTTCTTCAAGTCTATAAATTAGGTAGGTACTAAGTTATTCGACGAAACTCAAGGGATTCCGTCACCAGCAAGCAAGGCTATACCTACTAAGTCAATAAGAGTGAGTGGCCAATGTGATATGGGCAAACAGAACAAATTTTAGTGTTTACTGCCTTGTTTATCGTTTAACCTTGGAGCTTGATGAAGCACTGTGAAATTCTAAATTTCTTCCGCCAAAAAACCGTTGATTACTACCTAATAAGGCCGGATTGAGGAAACCTGCAAACTATTTCGATGACTTGGAACATATTGGTGGATGTACGTAGTTCAGATATGAGACAACATAATATGTGTTGAATAGATACGAACCGTTCCTTATGGGGTATTTGC
Organism: Leptopterna dolabrata; assembly: GCA_954871275.1. Lineage (NCBI taxonomy): Eukaryota > Metazoa > Arthropoda > Insecta > Hemiptera > Miridae > Leptopterna > Leptopterna dolabrata. The sequence goes on along the minus strand of OX940987.1, from coordinate 20,211,139 downwards.
CAGTTAAAAGCGCTGCTCTCGAAGGTGTGCACAAGTTTTCGGAATAGTGACTGTTGAGGATGACGCCACTGTAAGCCAAAGCATCGATGTTGGGGGTCCAGACGTCGTTATTCGAGCCGTGGAACCCTACATCGCTCCAGCCCTGCCCGAGGAACCAAACACAATTTTCGGAAAATAAGTAGGTAACTAATATCTGATACGACATTATTCAGGTAGATAGTACCTATAGGATACTCTTTATAACCAATGCATTTCTTGAACAGGTTTTCCACCAAATCTATTTGAAAGCACCCTCTTGAATCCCCTTGATTTTAATTTTTTTAAAGTTCCAGTCCAGGCACGACCATAAGAGCGAATTTTCGAAGTAGGTAACACCCGAAAAACAATAGTGATTTTATTAATTGTAAGCAATTTAAAACCCACCAAAACTCTGGTTTGCAGAATAATTGGAGCCTTTTTAATATTTCAGTGATTTCTGACTCAAACTTGAATGTGACTCTCTTTTTTGACGAGAGATTATCAGGGAAACTTTTCTGTCTTGATTCTCCACTCTGTATCATTTTTGGTGGATTTATATAAATTTTAGATGATTCTATAGCCATTTTTGGTTTATTATTCTGTGAATAATACACGTATGTATTCGCTCAGCAAAAAATTTTTATAACACCCCCTCAAAATTATTTCTTTTACGTTTCAAGGTGCGTAGATTCCAAAAATTCCGTCCGCCGTATCACGCGTACTCTAATTTTGGCCTAAGAAATTCGTTCTTTCCCACACAGGCTCCATTTGAGCCCTAGTTGTGTCCCGGAACTTTGCAGCCCGATCGGAATATACCCAAGGGTGAAAAATGGTTATAAAAATTTGTATTTTTTGTGTTTTAGTAACATGAGGTTTTGAGGTATCATTTTCCATGTTTTTTGGGGCGAGAAGACCGAATATGAAGTCGATTTTGACCAGAGAGTGGAAAAGCAAGGTTCTAATGAAGTTTCAGCCTTAAATTTACGTTAAATTTTGGTCTAAAATCGTCATTCTTCCGCACACAGTTTGGTTCCCCATTTGGGAACACATTTGGGTCCTAGTTGTGCTCCAAAGCCCGGCAGCCCGATTGCCATATACCCAGGGGTGTTATGGGAGAAAAATGGATGTAAAAATAAGGGTTTACCAGGGATTTTTGAGGTTTTAGTGAACATGAGCTTGTGAGGTATCGTTTCCCATGTCTTTTAGGGCGAGAAGACCGAATATGAAATCGATTGTGACCAAAGAGTGAAGAATTGAGGTTGTAACGAAGATTTGGCTAATTTTTTATGAGTTAAAAACCTGGGAAATTGTCTGAAGTCACCATACATTTGTATGATAACACTAGAAGTAGTATCAACAGGTGAATCAAGTCAATTAAATGGTACAATCAATGATCAAAGATAATCTGCACACAAAAAAAGAGCCTAATTCGTGTTTTGGGGGCCAAAATTGGTAGAAACCATCAAAAATAGCCATTTCAATAATTGCACATGAAAGAAACAATAAATGAACAGCCAACATTTCTGTACGTATGTCCAGTAGAATAATTAATTCATGTGACAAGGAATTTTCAGCGTTTTTTATAGTAAAAACGTTGATCCGAATGTTGGTTTCGAAAAAACCACATTTTCGAAACTTTTCTAGGTAAGTATAATTTGCCAGAACAAACATTTCGGCGAAAATTTCCAGACTGGGCCCTGAGCAACCAGCAAGAGAGCTGCTCGCTCATACACGAAGAAAGACGTTTCGTCTCATTTCACTCACCAGGTCGTCAGCTAGGATGAAGATGATATGGGGGCTCTCCGACGATGTTGCCCGAAACCACGCGATTATCAACCACCACGAAAACAGCTTTGGGCCCATCGGTCCGTCTCAGCCGGTGCCACCCTGATTAGTGGTCCTTCGTATTCCCGATGTTCGGGATTTCACCACCACCACCCGCTAAAATGTCCTCAGCCCGGACGGTCGACCTTGGCGGTCAAACAAAGCGTTAATGAATTTATGTCAAGTGTTAGGGAAGAACGCCTTCGAGTCGCCAAGTTTGGAGATATTTTCATTATTCAAACACCTCAAATGGTGCCTACCCAAAGTTCTCATTCAGGATTCAGGGCTTCAAGTTGTTTAGAAATCTCATTCCGGAATTGTTGCAACAAGATGAACCGATTCTCTTCATAATACGCAAATATGACCTATTTACACAGATACAGGTCTCCCCACCCCCATCAACTCTACGTTTAACTGAAAACTAGAAATACATATTGCATATCATGTATGAATGTAAGTATGCTATAGTTATGTAGCTTGAAGTAATGCTGAAAACGCTGCAAATTATTACACAACGGTTTATTATTTACCTGCATAGATGCCCCTTCTGCGTAGATCACTGTTTTCTGTGGCCAATATTCAGTTGATTCAGTCAGTCTTCCATTTTTAAAAACTGTTAAAAATCTAGGTGTTCTTTTAAATTTTGATCTGTTCTGGGATTCTCACATTAATTACCTTTGCCAAAAAACATATGCTGGTTTGCACTCCCTCAAGAAACTTTCTTTTTTCACGCCAGAATCATTAAAAATTGACTTAAGTCAAGTCCCACATTATTCCGCTGCTAACATACGGAGATTCATTATTTGCCTTATCCATGGATAGCTGCTGCACAAGAAAACTCCTTGTTGCATTTAACAACTGTGTCCGCTACTCACATGGTCTCAAGCCGGGGGGTCACGTACCTATCTGGTTTTGCTTCCAAGATAGTGGGGGTGTGGATTTATTACCTACCTCAAAGTCCGATGCCTCAAGATTATTTTTTAGAGTCCTTCACCCCAACTTTACCTACCTCAAAGTCCGATGCCTCAAGATTATTTTTTAGAGTCCTTCACCCCAACATATCCAACCTACTTATGTCCAACCTACCTTATGTCGTTCTTCGAGTTTGGGTTGTCTCGTCGTCTCTGCACGGTTAGGCTGATTAGAGCAACATCTGCTAAATTCAAAGTCTCTTTGCGAGTGGTGGGTGGGAAACTAAGGAACTTCCTTCCATTGGGGATTCGTGCGCTCACCTCCTTCCAGTCCTTCACCGAACATGCTAGAAGACATCTTGACAGTCAGTAAACCTCTTCTCTTCTTTTCTCTCTTTCCACATTCTCAATTCTGTTCTATTTCTCTTACTTTATAAATCCAATCAACCTAAGACAATCGTGTATTAATTAAAAACCATTGTTTCATAATTCTAATGCAATATAATTACTCAAGTTTTACTTTTCTTATTCATTTATACAATTTTGTTTATTTGAGTGTGTAATATATTTAGCACTGTATTTTTGTACACCATGAGGGGACAAAAGTTCCTATGTACATAAGAAAGAAATAAAATAAATAAATAAAGATTCCAATACCTACCCTCGAGCTCCCCCCAGGAAAGCCATAAATCGAATACTGGAGCCGGCCTGGGGATTACAGGTTCATAAAAATGCAGCGGATTGAATAATTCTATCATTAATTATTGGTTGTTATTCATGAATCATAAAGTTTGTTCAAGTTACCTATCAACAAAATCCAGAGCAGCCATCGTCCTTCTGATGAAATAATATCACGGAACAACCAACTCGATTTCATACAGCCATCCTTGATTATAATCAGGTGTTCCCAAGCAATGATATCCGGGCCGGATTCATACTGTTTCATTCACGATCATGTTGACAAAGCTTTCCTGCGCAAACGAGTAGCTCGACGTACAATGCTCAGGGTGGTATCAAAAATTCCTCAGTTCGAGATCTGATGTAAAAACGTTTAAAAAAAACCATACCCTCTATTGAAAGTTTTCGAGCTACTGCGTTCTGAAAACGTCAACCCCTATTTTGGTTTATAATTTGAATAATGAAGCTTTGGAATCGACCATGAAACCAATTTTTAAACCCCCCCTAATGTTATGGTTCACGTTTCATGGGACGTAGAGTACGAATATCGAATAAAAATATTTCCGTCCGTCCGCCGCCCGCCGTCCGCGGCTTTTTCCTAAGTTCCAATGAACCAAAAGTCACGAAATTTGGTTTATGTGTCCCTTTTGGCTCTAGTTGGTCCTCGAAGCTCGCCGTTACTGTCACTCAACTCTAAGGGATGAAAAATAGGTTTGAAATACCCAGAATAAGCTATCTCGGAAAATATTATTCGGACGTGTGGGTTTTTTCGCATTCTTAAATAGTTTAATTTTTTTCTGAACTTTTGAGACTCCGGCATTCTACGATGTTGCCATTCAATTTGCTATACAATTTGCCGTAAACAGCAAGGTGTATGCAGGAATCAAGCTGTGTTGAGAGCGCACATCACTGGTCTCTCGGCCAGATAGGCGTTTTAGCGCAGTGGTCTAAGTGACGGTCCGTGACAAAGTTCCCGAGATCGAAACCCGACTGGGACTGACTATTTTTCATTCCAATCAACTATTTCCCTTCAGAACTTCATTTGTGTTACTTTTAGCCATTTTAGCTACCTACTGTTTGTCGTTGATAGAATTTTAGCAACATTTACAAGGATCTGCATCCTTACAAGGATCTGTCCTTGGCCCAATTTTGTTTCTGATACATATAAATGACCTTTTTACTATGAACTTGAGATGCAAATTTGTATCTTTTGCTGATGATATAGCTATTGTGATAAATGAGAACACCTGGGAGCTAGCGCATTCTATCGCAGAATTGGCTGTCTATGAAGTAGCAAAATGGTTTAGCACAAATAGTCTCACCATGAACCTTTCGAAAACTAAGTACATTACATTCTCAATAAACAAAACAGGACTTCCAAATGACTCTAAACTCAAAGTGCACAAGGAAAACTGTGGCGTAGTAAGAAATTTGTGCAGCTGCATGGAAATAGAAAGGCTGAATACAATAAAATACGTAGGAGTGCACGTGGATCAGCATCTAAAGTGGAAGGATCATGTAGCTGAATTAGTGAATAAAATCAGGAAATCCATGCACTACTTTCTGATGCTACGAAGTTGGCTAACGAAATAAAACCATAAATTGGTGTACTATGCTCTAGCATTTTAACTTATGGTATCATTGTCTGGGGAGGTACTTGTGCGTCAACCCTTAATAGTATAAACATAGCAATGAATACAGTTTTGAGAATTGCAAAGAATTCCCATAAACGTACTTCAACTAGTTACCTATATAAACACTTCGGTGTTCTCACTCCCAGAATGGCTTGTATTCACAGAACTGTTTTATATGTGCATAAACACCTGCATTTATTTACTAAGCAAGCGGTGATTAGACCGACGCGAACAAATGCCAACTATGTCCTCCAGATACCACAGGCACATAATGATTTCTACACTCGACAATTTCCATGGCTAGCTCCAGCCCTATTTGAACAGTTAACGCTCCTAATCAAGACTTCAACATCAACAGGAAAATTTAAAAAACTAGTACTAGAATATTTTGAGCTTGAAAATAACGAAAGTGTTGTTATAAATAAGTTTAAATTAGGATAAATACACTGCCAAGGTGATGGCACAGGAGCTTCCTCGTCACAATCAGAGTGACCCATTATAAAATAGAACAGACTCGGAAGCAAAATAACATAACATTACATTACATTACATAACATTACATTACATAACATTACATTACATAACATTACATTACATAACATTACATTACATAACATTACATTACATAACATTACATTACATTACATTACATTACATAACGTGAAATATACATATTACATAACATTACATTACATTACATAACATTGCATAACATTACATGAAATATACATATTACATAACATGACGTCCATAATACATTACGTCCATTATACATAATTGCGAAAGTTATGCGTGTTTGAAGAATTTCACGTTAGCGCATGCGCAGGGCGAACCGCTGGCTCTATCATGTTGAAATTTATATGGGACCTCAATGGGCCCTACCCGCTTAATCCCTGAGAATTACATTGAAATTGGGTGAAATCTTTGGTTACTACGGCTGTAACAAGGAAATTGAATCTATTTCACGCCAGCGCATGCGCAGAGCGCACCGAGGGTCCGATCATGCTGAAATTCATACTGGAACTCACTAGGCCTTGTCCAAACAACCCTTGAAAATTTGAGCGAAATTGAATCAAAATTGTGAAAGTTATGCGTGTTTGTTGAATTTAACGTTAGCGCATGCGCAGGGCGTACCGCTGGATCAATCATGTTGAAATTTGTATGGAACCTCAAGGGGCCTTATCCGCACCATCCCTCAAAATTTGAGCTGAATCAATTCAAAATCGTGGAAGTTATGGCTGTAACAAGGAAATGCGGACAGACTCACAGACTCACAGACCCACAGACCGACAGACACGGAACCAAATTTGTTCAGTAGGCTTTGAAACGCAAAATGCAAGTGGAAATTTTGATTTCTGAAGACAAAACTTTTTTGGCTCACGAAAGTGAACACAAGGCTTCCGCTGCTTCGCAGACTCGGAAGCAAAATGCAAATCAGCCTTCGTAGCATCAAGTGTATTTACTGACTACTTAGGAATAACCTGTAAATACTGTTGGTTCTTGATCAATGTAACTCACTCTCCAAACACTTAAGGTGTGTTTTGCCAATGAAACTGCTGGTACATACATATGCAGTAATAAATAGTGGTGGAAGAGACGAGCCTGGACGGGTCATTGACCTTAGGCTCATAAACCAACATAAGTTTAGATCTTGTATTATGAATGTATATAGACTCTCTAAACAGAAGGTTGTTCTATAAATAATAATAAACCGTTGTGTAGGGATTTACAGCGTTTTTCATTTCCGTTGTAAGTTTGTTGTTACCCTTTTTCGTGGGTGACGAAAAACTGATTTAAGTAGTGCGGGCGTATTCCCCCGCTGTGCAGTCTCTCCGATCCAAAATACGTGGACTGATTTCAAAAACATCTGAAGTAAGATTGGAGAGGAATGTCAAACAACTGGTAAGAAATGGTGTATATTTTTATATTATAACAAACGACTGATGCTTTGCACTGTTCTTCGACGGATTCATGACGGATGAAACTCGGTCGATGTGAATAGGAATCACGGACCGTCACCGACCGATCTCGGCCGCTGGAATCGCGTGACGGTGACGTGCCGGTCTCGTGACGGTCCAGTGTGAAGCGACCTTTATAGGGAAGTCGGGGAACCTACACACAATATACACAACACATCCCAATCCCATCCAACCCACCTTGCTTAGAAAATCCATGACACTGCTCGTTTGTAATAAAATAAAAGTAGGTAGTATTATTTAAATTTTTATTACTGTTTGATTTACCGTTTAATCTGTTGTGTTTATATTTGTTTCTGTTACTTTTGTGATTGTCGTCATTCTTGAAAATTTAATTTTAATTTGTGGTAAATTAAGTTATTGTTTCCGAGCCAATGGTGGGCGGGGGATAACCCATCCACCCACCCCTGCTAAACCACTGTATGTAGTTAACTTTCCAGAGGAATTCGCTCTCGGTACGCAAACAACGTAGGTATATAATAATAATTATGGTAGATCACGACTTATCAGAGTCACTGCTGTATTGCGTGTGGAAATCAGCGAGATACCTAGAAGTTGCGTCTATTAAATTTAATAAAATAACTATAATGACACCAACTACCCTCAAAACATCCAAAATCCGCCAGAATTATTGCAACTACTGGATAAATATTAGTCTCAACTTTTTTCGACCTCATAAACAGGTGATGTATTTGACATATCTCGGGAATGAATCGTTGGGCTACCAACAACTTGTAGAGAAAACATTACAAAATAACACCACAGCGCGACACTTCAAGAACTTGCTCGCGGTTGTTGTCACACTAAATGCGACACGCAATGTTCATGACGTGACATTTGCCTATCACACAGCCACCAACAGTTGATTTGATATGAGCAGAAGAGCAAAATCTAATGGGCGGACCTCTGACCGACGTGAGTAAATTCAGCATCATATTCGATCGATCATTCATATATGTGGTAAATGAGATTAAATAATTATCCCGTAGGTATGGATGGTTAAGTACCTTCTTGCCTCTACCACCATACACAATTCATACCACAGGTACAAGATGCCCATGGTATCTTTATTGTAATTAACTTTAACTGTCCTGCCATTGTCGTAAAAAATATAGTTACCAACTTAGATGTGCATTAAACACAATAATCCAAAGGCGAAGTTGGAGATCAGTGAATAATGACCCTTTCCACTTACTGACTGTAAACTTTAGTCGATGATCGGCGGTACAATTTCAATTCTGAACGATCTGTCGAGTACAGGTTTCCTGTTTTCAAAAATGCTCCATCACTTTTGAAATATTCTGTCTTGTTTATCCAGAATTGCGAGCCGAAGATTCGTCGGACGACCTGAGACGGTATCAGGAGTGCGCGAAAAAGTTGGATGAGTGCAGCAAAAACTTGCTCCGCCTCTGTCAGGTGCCTGGAGAGCTCCACGATGACGACATCGAGAGGGCGGCGAACGAAATTATGTTCGTACAATAATCTCGCTATAATTATGGATAATTTTCCATAATTTCCACAACAGCAAGTCCACAAATGAAGAAAAATATAGAACTGGAGATATTAGAATATTACCTACCTAATATGCTAGTGTCTTCACATAGACGAGGTAGTATTCTGGTGTCTTTATACAAAATAGGTACCTAACATTCTAATCTCGCTAGCGCTCTAATCTTGAAATATATTTAAAATACACATCAGTCTTTCCGGATAATATAGAATAATGGTGTGTAGTAAGTGATCTATGATAAAGGAGAAAAAAATCAGTTAGCACCAGCAATATTCGAACTCTAGGCTTCAGGATGGAATATGAAAAAATATTCTAAAAGTACACCATATTCCGTAAGTATAACAAAGTGTTTCCTGACTAAATAGTGTATAATAATATAGATTCTGTTGTTTGTTTTCGCAAGAGGCGCTGCAGCAGGAAAGTACCAATCATCGAACTAAAATCTCCTTTTGGTTCGATTTTTAGTTCGTTGGCAGTAATGAGCAGTATAATCTTATAGGTGCAGGGGATCTTCCTGTTTTCTCAACTTCTCCCCTTTCTGATGGTGCCCATGTAGATTTTCTTCATTATATCAGCAATTCCAACTACTAATCCTCTTTCTAAACTTTACTGTTTTACAAGCTCGTGTAGGATATTCTTATGCGAGATGTACGAAATAAGGCTGATGATACAGTGGAACGAAATGAACATTTATTAAAATTGACTTTAGACAAGAATTGTAGTGTTATCAATTAGGTAGATCGCTAGAAACTACGTTGAAGGCTCGAAGGAGCATACATACAATTTTATTTTTAGACGTAATGAAGAAGAGGAAGCAAAGAAAATAGCAGCTGAGCTTCTACACCAGAAAGGATTGTTGCACAGGAACATTCAGGTTAGCATAGCTATGATTCTTGGTGGTTGCGATGAATACGCCTTCATACCCTACTATTATATTCCTATAATGAAGCTCATTATAGGAATATAATGCAGTTCCGGGGTTACGGATAACCCCAAAACAACCTAGAGGATTGCGATGTTATGGATCCAAGAGCCGAAAGTGACGACATGGCACACATTTATAATGCAGATCCCAGCTATTTTAGCTCTGTTTGTTTTGATTCAACGTCTCGACCGTTCGGTTTCTGTTTGCCGCACACGGTGATCATAAGTGTTGGGCTATTTTTGTGGAGCACGATTGGAATTAGCAGTGGAAGAGCAGAGCTCTTCCGTGTATATGAAGCCACAACTCATTTTCTGGTTCAATGGCCATAGTACATACATACATTAACGATTAACACATTAATTTACTTGTCAAGCCAACTTTTTCACCTGCGAAGGCAGAAGAGCCCTGCGTTCATGCTAAACTGAGAAAAATTGTTTCATCCAACACTGAAATGCCCACCCTCATTTACAGTTTTCAGTGTATCTTAAATTTATTGGATCTACTAAACTACTTGAAACCACCTAGGCACCTCCATCAAAGAACAATCCAAAACAACTGAAATCAGGGCGACATACCTATGGGTTCTCTATGAATTACACAAGAATTCCCAACAAATCTTTAGTAGCTTTCAGCTGCGCATGTGAAAACGAGAAATGTCTGAAACATGCCTAACCTTGGAATTACCATAGCGATTCTGACACAAGAATGGTTACTGAACCTACTTAGTCGTCCTCACATACACTAAATTTAAATTACATTTCATGCTAAACTACCTGTCGTGAGTCCCTCCCGGGAACACTCCTATCATATTAAGTTCTCACCAATATTCAAACGCCAAACTAAAAGCTCCGTAAATAAAGACATGAGTGGGGACAGGCGACAGAACCCAGGGTTACTCAACCTGGGGCCCCACTACCAGCTCCCAGCAAGGAGCTGGAGGGAGAGGCCCCCAAGTACTATATAACCCCGGATCCTGGCGCTCAAGCTTCATTCGACACTTCCTCTAACCAGCTCTCTCTTCTCTCTCTTACCTTACCTCCCAGATGATCGGTTGAATACAGCCGCCTGGGAATTTCACCTCCTCTCTTCTCTCTCCTCCTTCCCCCCTTGTCTAGATGATCGGTTGAATACAGCCGCCTAGACAAGGGACCTCTCCTTTCCTCTCCTTCACCTAGATGAACGGTTGACTACAGCCGCCTAGGTGAAATTCCCTCATCCACCTCTCTCTCCTCCAAAAGTCGTAGATGTTCGGTTGATTACAGCCGCCTGCGACTTTTCCTCACCTTCCTTCCACACCACCTCTCTCTCCTCCAAAAGTCGTAGATGTTCGGTTGACTACAGCCGCCTGCGACTTTTCCTCCTTTTCTATCCTTTACCTAAATTCACTCACTCACCTTCCTTCCACGCCACCGTGATGAGAATTTTAAATTCATCACAGTGGTGAACCCGACGTTCACTCAACCTTCTTCCTTCCCACCTTCCCACCTCATGTGTCGCCCCAGTCAAGTAGTTCGGTGTCCCGCATTTTAAATTCAAAATTTTAACCAGTCAGTTTAAATTCGCAATTCTTGGCCCAACCCTCAACACTCACCCCTCAACTCAACGCACCACCGCTCCCGCCGATTGCGAATTTTAAAATTCAAAACCAAGTCAAATTTTTGAATTTTAGTTACAGAAATGGACCCGAACTCACCGACGCCGCCGCTCTTGCGACCAGCCACGCTACAGCCTCCCGCCGCTGCGACATCCGACGCATTGGCCGACAACCCTTTTTCCACGCTCTCCCCACCGACCTCTGCGTCATCAGACGCCGCCGCCGCCGCCGCCGCCGCCGCCGCGGCCGCAGCCGCCGCCGACGTCATGACGACGTCCGCTGCGTTCCCTCTATCGCTGCCCCCCTTCTACACACACGACCCGGCGCTGTGGTTTTTTCAAGTAGACGCAGCATTCTCGGCCGCCAACATCCGCAGCCAGAAAACCCGGTACTCCCGGATCATTTCGCTTCTGCCCTACGAGATCCTGCTGCAGACCTCGGATATCTCCCCCGACGCCGCCGCTGCGTACGACGACCTCCGCAGCCGCCTCATCAACACCTACCAGCCGTCGAAGATCGCCCGAGTAGCCGCCCTCTCCCAACCTCAACACCTCGGCGACCAGAAGCCCTCCCACCTCTACCGACGGCTGCGTCACCAGCTGCAAGGAATTATGACCGCCGACATCGCACGCACGTTCTGGCTACGTGCCCTTCCCCACCCCATCCAGATGGCCCTTGCCAGCCATCTCGACGGTCCCGACGAGCCCCTCCTACGGCTCGCGGACACCGTGCACGATTTGGCCGCTGCGGCCGCCGTCGGTGAAGTACGTACGCCGCATCACCCCCCGCCTCTACGGGACCGCACCAAGTCCCGAGACCGCAACCGGCCCCCCTCCCTCGACAGACGTCGCCCCGCTTCGACGGATCGCCGACGCGACCCCTCCGCCGACCGCCGTCGCCAGCGCTCACCCGAGCGCCGCGACGCATCCCCTCCCCGCCAGCGCAGAGGCCGATCCCCAGCGGCTGCGCGCGCGCCCAACGCACACCGCCCCACCAACCCCACCTACCTACCTGCGGACCACCCCAACCGTTGTTTCTATCACGTAAACTTCGGTGGGGAGGCCCGCAAGTGCCAACCCCCCTGCTCCTTCGCCCCTAAGCAGGGAAACGCAGACGCCCGCCGGTAAATCCGGCGGGCCCCCCTCCTCGCCAACACGGGGGGGACCATGCGCATACCCCCCCCGCCCGCATTCACACAGCCACCACCACCAAACCACGCTACCCCTCCTACGCCGCCGCCACGGCTGCCAACCTTCCGGCCGCGCCTGCAGCGCCGCCAAAACCCTCACCCCACCACAAACGGAACAAACCCTCCCCGCCCGCCACCAGGGCAGCCAACCTTCCGGCCGCCACTCACGCCGCCGCTACCGTTCCCCCACCCCGGAACGGCCCCTCCACGCCCGCCAACAGGGCAGCCAACCTTCCGGCCGCCCCTCACGCCGCCGCTCCCGTTCCCCCACCCCGGAACCGCCCCTCCTTGCCCGTCAACAGGGCAGACAACCTCCCGGCCGCCACTCACGCCGCCGCATCCGTTCCCCCACCACGGAACGGAACCTCCACGCCCGCCTCCAGGGCGCAACCCCCTCCAACCACCACACAGCCCACCACTACTGTTCCCCCTCCCCGGAACAAGGCAAAACCCCCTCCTAACAAATTGGCCTGCCCCCCTGCAGACTCCGCCGCTTCCCCCCTCCGGAACAACGGGAAACCGCCTCGCGTCTCCTTCGCAGCGGACCAGCCTACACCGACCAACGTCCCCACCTCCGCAATTGTGCCCAACGCCCTTCCGACCCACCAGCGACTTTTCCTGCGCTGCAGGAAAACAAATGTGCCTTTCTTGGTGGACACAGGGGCGGCGCTATCGATATTTCCTAACAACATCCTCCGTCGTCAGGCGCGCTGCTACCGGCAGCTTCTCTACGCCGCCAACGGTACCACCATCCCCTCGTACGGGACGTACCGCTCATCTGTTCATATGAGCGGGCTCGCGTACGAGTGGGAGTTTACCGTGGCGGACGTGGAGAAGGCGATCCTGGGGGCCGATTTTCTCGCATATTTCGGTCTCCAGGTCGACGTCCGGAACGCGCGCCTGATAGACCCCGCCACAAAAACACCCATCCCCGGATTCATCCATGCCATAAACCACCCCCCTACGCAATTTGAACGCCTCCTCCTAAACTACCGCCCCCAGCGCCGCCCCTCTGCCCACATCTCCACCATTCAACACCACATTGAGACCTCCGGCCCCCCCATCACAGCTAAAGCCCGACGACTCCACCCCCTGCAACTTTCTAAAGCCCGACAACATTTTAATAAACTAATAGCCGACGGTATCATCCGCCCCTCAAAATCCCCTTGGGCTTCTCCACTCCACATCGTGCAGAAGCCCAATGGGGATATCCGCCCCTGCGGGGACTACCGGAGACTAAATTCAAAGACCACTCCGGACCTTTATAATGTTCCCCACCTACGAGACTTCTCGTCGCACCTCCATGGCGCTAACATATTCTCCACCCTCGACATTTCACGGGCATTCCACCACATCAACATTCACCCCCCCGATGTCCAGAAAACCGCCATCATCACCCCGTTCGGACTCTTTGAGTATGTTAAGATGGGCTTCGGGTTGAGGAACGCTGCACAAACTTGGCAGCGCTATATGGACAGCATCCTGCGAGGCCTACCGTTCGTCTTTTGCTTCCTCGACGACGTCCTGGTAGCCTCCAGGACGCCGGAAGAACACCTCAGCCATCTCCAACAGATCCTCGACATCTTCTCCTCCGAAGGCCTCTTAGTTAATACAGAGAAGTGCGTTCTTGGCCAACCCTCCGTCCGCTGCCTCGGCCACCACGTTTCGTCTGAGGGCATCAAACCCCTCGCTGACAAGGTCCACGCCATTTCCGACTTCCCGCAACCCCGCACCGTGACGGAACTCCGCCGCTTCCTGGGTATGCTAAACTTTTACCGTAGACACATCAAACACGCAGCACAACATCAACAACCACTAATACACGCCATTCCCCAACCCTCCAAAAAGAACGACAACCGCCCCATTACCTGGACCCCCCAACTTATCTCCTCCTTCAAAATTTGCAAACAGGACCTAGTAGACGCCGCTCTATTGGCCCATCCCGATCCTCACGCCCCACTATCCATCACCACCGATGCGTCCGACTGGGCCATCGGGGCAGTGCTCCATCAGCACACCGGCGCCACCCCCCAACCCCTAGGATTCTTCTCCAAAACGCTATCCCCCACCCAAAAAAATTACTCCACGTTCGACAGAGAACTCCTCGCCATCCACGAAGCCATCAAGCACTTTCGTGACTTCGTGGAGGGCAGGCAGTTCTCTGTCGTCACTGATCATAAGCCCCTGACCCACGCCCTCCTACAAAATCGCAAATCCGCCTCCCCGCGTCGCCTCCGGCAACTCGAGTTTATCGGGCAATTTACGTCCGATATCCGATACTTGCCGGGGGCCGACAACTGCGTGGCGGACGCGCTATCCCGACCCACCCCTACCCCCGCGCCGGTGGCGGAGTTACTGCCTTTCCCTTCACCCCAAATCCTCAAATCTAAACAAACCCCACATTCCGACCCCGCCCTCTCCAACCTCATTTCCGCCTCCAAATTGGAACAGCTGCCGCCCCTCGACCTCTGGTGTGACGTAACGGCCGATACACCGCGCCCTTACGTCCCACCGGAGTTGAGGAGGCAGTTGTTCCTCCACTATCATTCCCTCCACCATCCCGGCATTCGGGCGAGCCGGGACCTCATCAAGACGCGGTACTTCTGGCCCCATATGAATACAGATATTCGTAACTGGGTTCTCGGGTGCCAGAAGTGCCAGCGTTTCAAAGTCTCGGCCCACCCGCATGTACCTCCTCAACCAATCCCCGACTCCCTCCCGTGGGAGCATGTACATTTGGACTTAGTGGGCCCCCTTCCCCCATCCGAGGGGAAGAAATACTGCCTCACGATGATCGATCGTGCCACCAACTGGGTGGAGTGCATCCCCCTCTCCTCCATCACCGCGGACACCGTCGCAACGGCTTTCCTCTCTCAATGGGTCAGCCGTTACGGTTGTCCGCGAACAGTCACGGTCGATCAAGGGAGGCAGTTTGAATCGGCCCACTTCTCCGATTTACTACGCTCCCTCGGGATCCAAAAGATCCACACCACCCCGTACCATCCCCAATCCAACGGGAAAATAGAGCGGTGGCACTCGGTCCTGAAACAGGCCATTTCTACTTCAACAAATTCCCCTTCCTGGACTAAATCTCTCCCCTACATTTTGCTCAGCCTTCGAACATCCGCCCGTCCATCAGACCAAACTAGCCCCGCGCAAAATGCATTTAAAGACCCACTACGTTTACCGGCCGATATTTTCACTCCACACCACACCCCGTCAATTAACAGGGAGCCTCTACACTCCACAACACCCACAAACGACACCACATATCCCAAACGTTTTTTCACCACCACACACATGTACCTGAAAGAGCCCGGCATCCATAAAACTTTCCAACCCCTGTATGCCGGGCCCTTTCAGGTCATCCGCACAACACACTCCACCGCTACCCTGTTAATTGACGGGAAGCCCCACACCGTGCCATTGGCACGGTGCAAACCAGCCCCAGTCCTCCCCGACCACTCTCACCACACCAATCCCACACCCAGCCCTACACCACCAACACCGCACATCGCCTCCATTTCACCCGCCGGACCCCAGCGTCGCCGCCTCTCTCCGCGACGCCCCGGGTACCGGCTCCCACCGGCTCTTCCCCTTCACCGCCACCCTGGCAGTGAAGGGACCCCTCTATCAGACTTCACTAACGTGAAGACTGTTAGAGGGGGTCGCCTCCCTCACTCACACAACTCACACACACACACACACACACACAAACACTCGCCACACCACACCCAGGAAACGGCGGACCCTCGCAACCGCCTACCACAATGTAACCAAATATCTGTACATACTGTATTTTCTGTAAATAATCATCCTCACCCGCCATCTGTAAATAATCATACGCCAACTGTAAATATTCACGCATCCTCTGTACATATCTCATCTCATTGTAAATATTGTTCATCTACCTCATCTCTCCCTTGCCGATCACTCCCCTAAACGCCAATGTTTAGGGATCATGACCACTGCACTGTACATACTCTCGCCTTCTCATCCTACTTATTCTACCTTATGTTACTACTTATCATCTACTCGGTTATTATCTACTTATTATCTACTACCTTATGTTACTTACTTATCATCTACTACCATGTTACCTGCCTTATGTACCACCTACTCACTTATCATCTAACATGTTACTACTTATCTACTATGTTACTTATCTACCATATTACTAGTTTTTAAGCACCGCCTTCAGCTCAACCTCTGTTTGCATCGGCCCTCAGCCCCTGTCTCTTTGCGCCTTCCGCGCCTCCTCTTGTTTGCCGTAGCCCTCAGCTCCTGTCATTTTTGCGCCTTCAGCGACCACCTCTTGTTTGCCGTAGCCCTCAGCTCCTGTCATCTTGCGCCTTCAGCACCAATATTGGTTCAAACTGGGGGGACCTCTGTCGTGAGTCCCTCCCGGGAACACTCCTATCATATTAAGTTCTCACCAATATTCAAACGCCAAACTAAAAGCTCCGTAAATAAAGACATGAGTGGGGACAGGCGACAGAACCCAGGGTTACTCAACCTGGGGCCCCACTACCAGCTCCCAGCAAGGAGCTGGAGGGAGAGGCCCCCAAGTACTATATAACCCCGGATCCTGGCGCTCAAGCTTCATTCGACACTTCCTCTAACCAGCTCTCTCTTCTCTCTCTTACCTTACCTCCCAGATGATCGGTTGAATACAGCCGCCTGGGAATTTCACCTCCTCTCTTCTCTCTCCTCCTTCCCCCCTTGTCTAGATGATCGGTTGAATACAGCCGCCTAGACAAGGGACCTCTCCTTTCCTCTCCTTCACCTAGATGAACGGTTGACTACAGCCGCCTAGGTGAAATTCCCTCATCCACCTCTCTCTCCTCCAAAAGTCGTAGATGTTCGGTTGATTACAGCCGCCTGCGACTTTTCCTCACCTTCCTTCCACACCACCTCTCTCTCCTCCAAAAGTCGTAGATGTTCGGTTGACTACAGCCGCCTGCGACTTTTCCTCCTTTTCTATCCTTTACCTAAATTCACTCACTCACCTTCCTTCCACGCCACCGTGATGAGAATTTTAAATTCATCACACTACCCTTGATTATTCACATTCAAATTGGACATCAAGTATGTAGGTACCTACGTCATAATAACTACGTTACTAAGAGTAAACTTTATTCCTCCTTTTCCATAACTTTAACTCCTGGTCAAATTTTTGGAATCCAGTAGCACATAACCATCTCAGTAAGGAGGTATAGTTGTTGCAAAATGAGTTGAACGGAATGGCTCGAGGTGGGTTGGAGACAGACAGGGTTCCTTCGACCGCCTTCCACTCACCTAGTCGTTCTGTTTCCCATATCACCACTCGTAACGTAATAGGTTTGCTAGCAGTGAACATCTGACGGTTATCATTCTGTCAGAAAGGAGTTTGGCCGATTGCAGTGATTCTCGGATTTTTTAGGACTGTATAGTATCCATGACCGGCTGTTCGCAGTGTTTTCCTGACCGTCCAATGCATTTTTCTGATAGTCATTCCAGTAGGTACACAGAAGATAGTATGGGCGAGAAACTGACCATGCACTGCCTTCTCGTTTCCCAACCGTTATCAAACTCAAACCCTTCTCAAATACTCATCACGACAGTATTGGATCATGGTTTCTTAAGGTTTTCTAGGAGTCAGTTAAGCATCAGAAAAAGCCAGTGCGAACAAATATAGCCAACTTCCCCACTGGGCATGTTCCCTGTTTTGACATGGTGTACGCTGTTGCGATGACCTATCGGCCGAAAATCGTCACCCGTCACGCTTCACAAAAAAAGCGTTGCATAGATGGCGGGTGTGCGCACACTCGTTTTGGCTCCCCCCACTTATAGAGCTTCTGCCTGCCGGATGCCGGCTTTACTGGTTTCCCCTTTGCTCCCGTTCCACTACCTCCGTGGTCTTCCCTGTTCTAGACCATGTACCATGTTTCATAGTTTCACTCATATTAATGAAATCCGGGGTCTAGCGAAGCACCGAATTATGTACAATGCTGCTGACGTTCGTTTATAGGAACCTGAAGTTTCAGCAAGCTCTTACTTGAACCAGGAAGACTGCGGATCCCGTCCGAGGAGTGGCGGAACACCAAAATCCAATGCAGCATCCGTAAATAGACGGCTGGACTATGAGGTGCCAAAAACGCAAAAGAGCCAGCAGGAACAATTTGCCTCTGGTAAACCTGACATCTACTCATTTAGCGCATTATTCTCCACATTCCAGATAGATTAGAGGTAGATCTGGGACAATTCCCATAGTGTCATCGACAATTTCCTGGAATATCGAGTACGAACCCCTCAACAACCCTCAACGTTGTCCTTGTAGAAAACTCTTAGGGCAGTTTTCTCTCATTTCTTAAAAGGTATTTACCATGTTCTCTATTATTTTCAAAGATCAGCGGTCTAATGTGCATCAACAAATAATCAGTCAGCCGCCTTACCAGATATTGCATTGCGAAGAGCGAGTGCCTTGCCAGCCCTGCCCTTCTCAGCAGTACACCAACTCAGGTGCCCGCCCGAATCCCTGCACTGACTGTAAGTTTTGTATTCCTGCAATTGCATACCTACATTCATACTCTGGCATGGTAGGCGATGTGGTTGGGAAGAAGAAATCAATCGAGGCAAACTATCTATAGCCAGTTGAATGACGGTTATGATTGGGTTATCCAACTTCGGCTAGATTTAAGCTCAAATTACCGATGGAGATGAATAAACAACATTTGGGTTATAGCATTTACAAATTTATTTAAACCCTTTAAAACACAATTTAAACCCTTTACAAAATAATTTCAACCTTTTACAAATTTATTTAAACTTCTTACAAAATTATTACGACCCTTTACATAATTATTTAAACCTTTTACAAATTTATTTAAACTCATTCAATAAACACAGCGGTATTTTCGGTAAGCAATAAAGAAAATTTATCTATTCAAGTCTGGACATCTGAAGGATGTGCTTTAATATGAAAGTAGTTCTAACGGACTAATGAAGTGTACGGCCTGCTGCTCCGTCAGGCAATAATAAAATTAAGTCCATTACATAATTCACACAATCTTGAGGTGTGATTGAAAGCAAACTTTGCTGAACAACTTCTGGAAGCTGGTGCTCACCCTGACAGCTTAACAGCTCTCTTACTTTCGTCTTTATTTTTGAGAACGCCTGTTCCACAGGGTTCAGCATAGGAGAATATGGAGGCTCTAATCAGGAAGATTAGAAGCTCAATGACATAAGATACGTGGGAGAAGTTATTGGAAATTGGTCTGAACATTCAGAAGGAACACCACGAACCGACTCGAACGTAGAATTCAATCCCCTTCTCGTGACCATACTACCGTTTGTCTTACGCGAGTAACCTATAGACGTTTTCGTTTTTTGAATCAAGTGTAGAGGTTTAAATAAATTTTTGAAAGGTTTAAGTAATTTTATAAATGGTTGTAATACATTTGTAAAAGGTTTAAATAATTTTTTAAAGGGTTTAAATAAATTTGTAAAAGGTTGAAATTATTTTGTAAAGGGTTTAAATTATTTTTTAAAGGGTTTAAATTATTTTATAAAGGTTTTAAACAAATATGTAAACGCTATATAAGTCGTAAATGTGTATACAAGTACTTGGGTATGGACCACGTAGGACAGTTTTGAAGTAAATAGATAATCGAACGGAAAATGGGTTTAATAAAATTCATGACGAGCTCATCTCACATTATGGAAATCTATCTGAAATGTTGGTAATAAAACGTGTAGAATACGTAGGTTGGTACACGTCCATGTATAGGTAGGTACCTACCTATACTGAACCACGAAGGGAATACCTATTGAAATGGAATAAGAGAACAGAAATTCACCGTAAGTTCCTAGATGTCTATCACAATACACACTTTCACATCAAACAAAATACAAACTACCTACGCAAAAACACCACACCAAGACAAGACACCAACAAACATCGATGTGTTTGTGCCGATGTTCGATGTCTTCATGATGGTTGAGATTCTGTTATTATTTATATTTCTGCATCTCTAAGCAGTATCGTTGAATACCTATGTGCTGTCACACAGACATTGAGGTCCAGATTTCCGTAACGACTACATAACTTTGATTCTAATTGATAGGTATAATAAAATAAATGGGAATCGATGGCACCGTCGATTTTCCAGTCCTACTGATGTTCACAAACGTCCCAAAACCAAGGAATAGAACGCTCGAATTCCATACTAGTATGTTACCATCATATAATCACCTTGGTCATCACTCTTCATTAGTGAGAAAAACCAACATCTAATGTGGACGTGCATTTTTATTTCGTGAGCTTTTTCAAAACGCGATTCAACTGTCCGGGATTTAAATAATGAATTATGAACGAGTTACATAATCAGTAGGTACATACCTACTCTTTAAATCGTAGCGGAGGAATTTATTATGAGGGCAATTCATTCAAATCAGTTAATAGTTAGGCACATAATCAACGAAGGACAACATTGGGGCAGGTAAACATTCCAATTTACAAAGGACTTTGTGGGCATACAGGGATTATAGGTAGGTATTAAAACCGAAGGCCTGAGCCTCAAGTAGAGTGGGTAATTTGTAAAATATCTGTGTAAATATAGTTCTACAAATTGGTTATTTTTAATTGCATCAGTTGGATTTTAGTTGTTTTATTTTATTACCATTTCATTTTAAGTGTCTAACTAGCTATGTTTTTAATAATTTTTCAACAATATGGCAGACTCTGCTAGTCAACTGAAAGTACCTACCGCTTCCAGTTCGCCTTACGTGACCAAGGTGAGTGTTGTTTTTATAGATCAGGGAATCATACCAAATGTTCTTCTAAAATGTTGTACAACAAAAATTATTATTTACCTACCCGTCTGAATTTTAGATTTTCGAAACAATTTAGATTTTAGAATCAAGTAGCGGTTACCCAATATAGTGGAGGGCTACCTTTATACTAACTCGTACCTACTGTTAGTGGGCACTTACAACTCGTAGGTATTCCAAATTTCAGTATGGAAATATTGGAATTATTATACTGCACGAAGTGGAATTGAAATTACTCGCTTGCATGTTGTGTCACATCTACCTGCGGTTATACGTCAAATATACGCTCCAATAAGAATTCAGCAACGCTCGGTATGAAAATGACGCAACATCTTTGTGAGTTCTTTGAGGATTCGGAATCGATCGTTCCATTTCACCTAGTGCGAGGACTTCAAATAATTTAAAATGCTTCGAGTCGAGCGGCCAGAAACTTGCCAGAAAGAACTTGCCATGTGAACTCTGTTTGGACTTGAGTCCCAGTGAGGAGTTGAAAAGGAAATATCGACATTCAACTTGGCTCTTCGTCTTCGACAATCGTCCCTATCCTTATGGTACTAGTTAGGACTTTACGAAAAAATTGTCGTCCTTTTTCCATTTTGTGGTTCAGGAATATGTAAAATAATTTTGTTGTTTCTGTCTCTCTCTGTTTCCATAATATTTATTTATTTATTATGAAATTTAGGGGCAGGGCCCAATTAAAAAGTTCAATAAAATATAGGTAAGTAATACTAAAATTTAAAACAGGTACCTACAATATGACACATGATAATGAATATGAAAAATTTCCAACATAGCAGGAGTTCACAATTGTGAACACAGAACATTGGTATTCAAGTTATATAATTTTGGTAATATAATCGATAAAAATATAATTATTAAGTGATAGTTAGGTAATTAATTTTTGGTAAATTATAGTTTTCAAATTGGTAAATGCAAAGGAAAAATCAAAGTCGCAGCACAAAGTATTCACTACGGTCTGCAAGCGTGACATGGGGGAGTTTCAGAGGTAATTGAAGCGATGGAAAATTGTTGTAAACATTTTCTGGTTACGAAAATCGTGGGAAGTTAATTTGAAATTGAGAGTGAAGAGCAGATCAGGGCAGTCTATTAAATTTGCAATGAGTTTGACAAGAAATATAGCATCGAATTGTAAACGTCTGGTCTGAAGGGTTTGAATATTTAAAAATTTTGAGGCAACTTGATAATCAAAATTGAAATATGTTCCACAATCCAGTTTGAATTTAAACGCTATAAGACGGAGGAATTTATGTTTAACAAGTTCTATTGCGTGACAGTCGGTTAGATGTAAGGGAGACCAAATAACAGTTGCATATTCCAACCGAGATCCAACTAAGGTAAAGTATATAAGTTTTAAGGAATTTAAATTTTTGAAATCTTTCGCGAGACTAATGATGAAACCAATTATTTGTAAGGCTTTGTGCTGAACTTGCTTATAGTGATTTTTAAAGCTTAGGGATACATCAAGTAAAACCCCCAAGCCGCGTACACACGAAACTCTATGAAGTAACGATCCGCCAATTTTATAGTCAAAACTAATGGGTGCAATTTTACGAGTGAAAATAATTATGTTGCACTTTGTTGAGTTGGAGCTTATTAAAAGCGAACCAATGGTGAACATCGTTCAGTTTGCCCTGTAATACCTAAGCATCACCAGAATTCCGAATGGTAGTGTGCAGTTTTAGGTCATCTGCAAATATTAGATATGGTAAGTCACCAAGGACTGAGTTAATAATCTTGGTAACTCAGCACCATACGATAATGTTGGAACATCAATAAAGAACGAGCTAATATTTTTTAGGATATGTGTATGTGTTTTTTTTGTTTTTTTTAATGAATTGCATAATAGATGCATGTGCAAACATCTTGAGACCCTTATCATGCTCATATATCTCTGGTTCTATTGCTGACAATTCGGTATATGCAATTTACAGTGCTGAGTGTTCATGAAGTTTAGAGCAAGTTTAGCAAACCGATAAGAAATACAAAGTGATATTATACCTATAGCACATAGGTAGGTTCTGAATTTGGAGCTCTAGTTGCTTTTACACTTAAATCCAATTTTATTAATAGGTAGGTACCAGTAACTTCGCATGAATACTTCACCAAAACCGAGTAGTAGGTTCCTAATTAGAGAGGAAGCCATTATGAGCTCTAATCGATGTCTCATATAAATATACAATAATTATCGACTTAAATTATCTAAATCCGTGTAAAGTTGTGTGGAAGCTGAACCTACTGCCCTCCCCCTTGGCAGACAGGTTTGAGAATTTTAATATGTTTTCTTCCTTAAAAGACCTACCTGCTTAGTAGGGCGTCGATCTTATCAATGGCTATCCAAGCCGTCACTTTCGGTAGGGGGTCTCAACCACTTTTTTAACATTAGAACGTGACACTTCACTGCTCTCAGAAACAAATTAATAATCGTTAAGGAAGGATTTCCCTCGTTACCGACGTTTGAAATGCAAAGGCGATTTGAAATGCAAATCGTCACTTAAATGGAAATTAATACGGAGATGGAGATAAATGCTATTATTTGTTGGCGACCGGTTCTAAGCGGCTTACTGAGGGTGTGGTCAGACTTAAAAGGGTTACAAGTATTTGGCATCAGTCTTCTATTGTGTGTAATTATGCACTACCTTTCCATTCCCAACCATTATCAAACTCAACACCTTCCCAAACGCTTGTCAAGATGGATGGTTTCTTACGGTGTTCTCTAACCTCTAATTGTCAGAAAAAGCCAGTGCGGACAAACCTAATATTATTCTAATTTTGGTTAATTTCAGTTTACCTAGGATATAAATTTTCATTGTTAACTATTAATCCATCAAGGTAAGGACCTTACGTCCATGATATAAATTATCAGGCAAAAAAGTCGCGTGGCTGTCAGTTTTGGCTTTATCGAAAATCAATATATTACTGGAAGCGGATAATATTATAATAGTAGAGTCCATGTTGAAGTTACTAAGCATTTATCAACTGCCTGTATCGTTGCAGGGAGATGGAACAGAGCGAAAAGGACCCCCTTATTTCAGTGAGTGTTGGTATTATTTCAGTGATCTCTCTACTTATTCTATATGAATATGTAGGTACACCGCATACCTGAATATATATGCCGTTCTCGATTATGTATAACAAGTGTTTAATTTGAAAATGTACATACATATACTCGACTATTAATGGAAATTTTATAGGACAAGCGCAGCAGCAGCCTGCCCAATCCACTTGGGGCAGACCAGAGCCCGTTTGGAACGCTACGGTAATATCGATACGTACTACAGCTACTACCTATATGTGTACTACGGCCTAATTGATTCTAAAACGTGGGTAATAACAATGTACCTACTTTACATTACGTAATATAGGTACTCTATTGCAATACGCCCAACATTTTCAGTAGGTATGTACCTGCGTGTATACATGAATTTTGGGAAAGCTGTTTCGATTCCTTTCCGTTTGAGAACCATTCTGAATCAATCCCTAGATTTTAATAATAATTCATACCTATATGTATAATTAATTATACGTGACAGTGGACCCTCGAGTCCCCCTCCTAGACCAGCCAGATTATCACCGGTTAAGAAGGGATATCGATTAAGCTTCCACCAAAACGACCATATCTTCACCGGAATAACAAACGACTCGAGAACAGCCACTGCCACAACCTATAAACTCACAACAGGAGGAATAATTATGATGACACGAAATAGAAACAAAATTTATCAAAAGTGGATCAAATTTGAGTTTTGTGGGTCAAAAATAGCTACAAATCACTAAAACTTATATAATTCGAAAATTCCCTCAAATAGTCATACCATGACACAAACTCTTCACCAGTCAGTACACATTACATTTAATCTCTAATTTACCAAACATACCTATCTACCAACTTATCGATATGCCTATCCACAACATTTTATATTGGAGCCATTTATGCTACGTAATTTTTAGATTTCTGTTCTCTTCTAATTTTAAAATATTTATCTCCAGGTTAACCGTAAAGTAGATTCCTCCGGCCTTTCTAATCCTAGGCTTGTGGATCAGTGCGCAGGTACTTGAATACGCTGATAATTTTTATAAATTGTGTACATCTATAATAGTTATAGTAGGTATGTGCTTACCATCCTAAATATTGCTGAGATAACTTTTAGCCTCCAACCGTACAATTAAGAATTTCAGCTAAAAATATAGAAGTACTGAAATGAATCAGATCAAAGTAACATCCCTTCGGAATTTACCTAGTAATTTTTGAAAATTGCCTTTCCCGTATTTTGCACGTTTTATTATTTGTTGTAGAGCAAATGAGGAAGATGAATGAAATGACGCAGAGTTCTATGGCTGAACCTGCAAAACGGGTAAATAATATAGATTTTCGTACATAATAATTAAGGACATTTAAATTATTACTATTTGTGCTCTGTAATTAGGTAGACTAGATTTGAGGTAGGAAGAATTAATATGTTCGTAATGCTCCATGCACCATGTTGATAGATACCTGTAGTACCTACTTAGATTCCGTGACATTTCTTGTAGTAAATGCCACTGCAAATGAGATGCACTCACTGTCGCATTTTTCATATTAGAAAACCGAAGTACATAAAACTGTTTGATGTACTTTCAGGGTACCAAACCGCAGACCATCCATTTGACAGCAGGAGCTGGACGTATGGCTGACCCCCGTAAGTTGGAATTGAATAATGTTTCTAAACAATAAATATGTTTTCATTATTAATTATTATAATAAATATGGATGTTCAAGAAGTAGGCGTCTGGATGTTGATGCTCTTTATTGGTAGGAGCACCATCAATTAGGTAAATAAGTAAATCTTTATTAGGTACCATAACATCAATATTTTTTCATTGTTACATGTTATGGAAATTCGAAGTTAGAATGTCAAGTATAATTTCGTCTAATGCCCTCGTGACGGGGCTTGTCAGATGACTAGATGTTTTGAAAACCATCCGGAATTTGGAAGGCTGTGGATTTCTCTGATTTCCGGTGACTAATTTTCAGCTGTGCACATCGTTATCACTGCAATCGCTAACGACAGTAAATGTGAACACGCATATCAACAAGTGAGAACATTATATTCGTTATGACACCGATAAAATATGATGAACTAGCTTTGAATGGAGAGCCGTTACAGCTCGCCGTTTCCCTACAGCTGACATAACACACATCCCCGAGCCTGAAGTAGCCAGTCCCTTTCCTTTCAGGTACCTACTATAATACGGACAGATGTATTATATGGAAATTATAAATAAATTTGATGTAAGAGGACTGTTTCTTAAAGTAGGTGCCTACAATAAATTTAATTGTTGTGTGCTACAATAATTCACATTCATTTAAAAGGTGAAAAATCACAATTTAATGATTTTGACATAATTTTTTCATTTTAATAATTTATGATGATACTCGAGTCACTGAGTATACCTAGGGCTCGATATAGGAACTTGTGGAAATGAAGTTCACTGTTCGTACCTGCTACCTACATAAATCTTTTAATATTTATGCATTGCTGTATTTCCCATTCTATTTCCTTGTAATACTCTACAGCCAAATTCCTACGCCAGGGACCCCCTTTATTCGGACAATGAGTTTGCAGAAGGTGAGTATTGTAAAGTATTAGTATGCAAAAGTACTCTAAAGAACCTAGCGTAACATCACACTTTGAGCCGAAATACAATTTGTAAGAGCTGGGGAGGAGTTGTTTCCATCTTGCTCCGATACTGAATAAAAGCTGGCAACCCCAGAAAACATCCAAATGTTGTTGACTACTTTGGAACGACAGTAACCGTTTTCTCATGAAAAAAACTTCCTCATGCAGTCAGTACCTATGACACATACAGTTTAATATCAGCGAGTTTAGATAAATTCTCCTAAAACAGTATAATACAAGTGACTTGGGACAGAAAAACATATTATAAGTATAATTATAAAATTTAGAGTCAAAAATCAATAAAATTTGGTTCACACAATGAACAAAATCATCAAAAATTCATGGTATCTACTCATAAATTCATCGAGCGTTGTACAGAATAGTGACTCACAAAGGAATTATAGGACTACCGAGCTCAACGGTGAAAAGCGGTTCACAAAATGGATACATCCAAATATTGCTTTACAGAATCGGTTTACAGTTTGGGCAACAAAGGAACATCGACCATCTACAGTGCGCCAAATGGAGACGATCGCGTTCCCCCGAAG
The DNA here is from genome assembly GCA_954871275.1 of Leptopterna dolabrata. Classification (NCBI taxonomy): domain Eukaryota; kingdom Metazoa; phylum Arthropoda; class Insecta; order Hemiptera; family Miridae; genus Leptopterna; species Leptopterna dolabrata. The sequence continues at coordinate 20,183,843 of OX940987.1, read as the reverse complement.
TGCCTTGGAAGTCAGGTATGAACCCAAAACAACACTGAAATCAAAACTAAAATACCAAACTACCTACCTATTCCCATTAGGAGCGTCAACATTGAAAAATGCTACAAATCCGTTTTCGGATCTATCACTTTTAGCGAAATTTCGTCGAAAATTAGTTACTGCAAGTGGACAAAAATTTGTAGTAATTACCTATAAGTAGGAACACTAACTTGAAATATTTTTTGTTTCAAATAGGTACCTACCAAAAAGTTCCACGATCCAAATACCTAGTGATGAAAATATATTTCTACTGATGATGTTTGACAACGTTCCAGTAACTCTGTTTTTGGTTTGAATCAAGTGTGGTTGAAACTGTGAAAGGGAAATGATAATGTAAAATAAAAAAGTCTTCAGATTCAGTAGTTACTCATAAAATTCTGTAATAATTGTCACGCTGCACGTCTCGAGGTTTTGCTATTTCAATTTCAGCAAAAATTAGTTGAAAGAGGGTCGGACGCCTACGTTTGTCCAGATGACGTCACTCGTGAGTGCTCCTTAAATATTCGAATATTAAGCTATCTAGTCCTTATTAAAAAAAAAAAAATCCCATTCTTCCAAAAAGGTAGGTACGTTCGTCCTGAAGTTACGCCCGATTCTTGAGTTGATACAGTTATGGGAAAAATCACGTACCTACTTGAATCGGCTTACTTATCGAATTATCCAGTAACCTAATTGCTTGAATCACAAACAATAGGTACCTATAATTATAACAACAAACTCGTGAGCCCAAATTAATCGAATAGGTAGGTACCTATCACATCTCGTAACTGAAGCATTGCGTGATTTCAGCCTCTAGCTGTCGCCCGACTTACAAAGAAATTCTGGACACCATTCTCAGCCAGAGGCCAGTACGTTACTATTTAATTTGGGAAAAATCAATTTCATTATCTTTTGTTTTTGCACCCAAAAACTTACTGAATTTTTTTTCACCTAAAAACTCTTGAAAAGAATAAATATTGAATCATGGAATTTTCTGTCACACTCAACTTTTCATTAACCTGATTTGAAAGCCCAATTTTCCGCTCATCTGAGAGCTCAATTAGCGACTTTTTTTCCCTTCTTTAAATAAAAACTGATTTCACCTCGCTCCTTCGCATCATTAATTATTATAAACCTCCATCACAATCAACAATGACAAAACAAAGATGCCAAATTTATATATGTTTTATGAGGAGTAGGAGAAACGAAGTGGTTATACACGAAAACCACCAGGAAATATCTGTCATGAGGCAATATTTGGTCTGATCCTCACACGAGAGAAACATATCCGTTTTCAAATTTCAAATTGGTCATGATGTAAAATTTGGTCTGACCCCTAGGAGAGAAACATCTTCGTTAAAATATTTTTTCCTCTCAAATTTGTGAAAAATTTTGTTAACGTTTGACTTTTACAGCACGACGCTGAATCTCTCTTAAAAAGCAAAGGTACCTACCCAATTTTATTTTGTACAAGCTTACAACATACTACTACCCGAAAGTTTCTTCGGAATATTCGATAATGAATTTTGAAATCTACAGATATTGTGTTTGAGTGTCGGATAACGCGAGGGTGACGTTTCTTCGTATGAAGTTCATTTAGTTGTGTCCGATGGTAAGTATGATGATATTTTTAAGTAATGGAATTAGGAAGATTTATTTGAAATTTAGGCAGGCGCGGGTTTTCATTTATTCGGAATCGGGCGCTAACTTTCGGAGGAGCGTGACCACTTCATCAATAAATTTTTACTCTACTGAATGAGAAGACACCCATAAATCGTACACATATTGAGTCACAACAAAAACTCGCGATAAAATCGTAAACCTTATTTGTTAAAAAACATTTACTGTAACATAGTTTATAAATCCACCAATTGCATGACTGGGTTTGGCATCACTGACTCTATAACAAATTTAAATTTAACACAAAATTTCGTCCTACAAGTAGGTATACTATTATTGGTTATACTTAGATTGGTTATACACAGAGGTAGTCTGAGGCCGAGGCAAACCAGGCGCAGGTTTCCCCTTTACCACCTCCCCCGACCCCTGTGAATTCTAGCACGGTTTCATGCAATGGAACTTGCTGAGTTCCACTGCATGAAAAAGTGAGATAATGCATGAAACAGTGACAGAATTCACGAAATATGTACCGTACAGGTATTACACACTCTCCTTGCTTTAGAACCTTAGCGAGTTAAATTTGAACACTTTTTGCCCTCCAAAAATAATTTTCGAGTCTTGTTACTTACGAGTAGTTATGAAACTCCTTTCCTGTATTTCTACTGGTTCTACGGAAGGCATTCTAATTTTGAGCAATTTTCATGTATGTAGATATGTTTTGAGCAAAATAATTTTTGGCTGAAACAATTTGCTGGCAAGGCTTACCATTAAAAATATCATGCAGGGTATTTATCGAGCCATCTTTGGTAATTGTAAGCCATTTTCATCCACATGAACTCCAAATATACTCGAGTTTTTGTTTTCCAACATCTTCAAGCTCTAAGCATTCTTTTCTAGGTACAAATATTAGGCGAAGTTTTAAATTCGCCATCATGCAGGCAAGGCCAGATACCGTCAAGTGAAAAATACCTACATCCTAATCCCCCAAATTGGGCGGTACCTACTGATAACGTCCTCTCGTTTCATCTTCCTCATAAGAAATCAAACCAGGAATAGGTTTGGTCGTAAGCCCACCTTTCCAGTACCACACAAGAGGTGCAAACAACCTTTCACTTATGCCCCATTGACCAATAATAGGGACCAACTGACGTTCTGACTTATAGGAGGTATCAAAATAGATGTAGGACTTGGTACTTACCTACCTGCTAGCTTGAAAACATACTCAGAGGTTATGAATTGTTTCAGGAATCTTGAATTGCGCTATAAAGTATTGGGAAAGGACGAAGAATAGTTTGCGTGCCAAGTCCGTCCAGCAGGTTTGTTGCTCAGACATAGTATTCTTCACAATGATTATTACTTACAGACAGGTAACCCCGATATAGTCCCACCTAAAAAAAACCGTTTTTCACTATCATTTCATTGATGAAAAATGATCACTTGAAAACTCCACAGCCTTGTTTAAAGTGGCTGTAGTCGCGAGAGCGCGGTTTTCAAATATACAGCTGCTACTACCTACCTATTTCGTTGTATAAACTGTAAGGATTTTGATAAAATTTACAGGAGTTACCGTCTTTTATTATATTCGCTCATTAGAATGTCATCCAAAATTGTTCAAATAGTACCTAGGTGTTCCCTAGGTGGGCCCTTCGTCAATCAAGGCCTGTTCAATTTGCTTGGGCTAGAGGTTGACCATCGTCTATCTTGTATCAACCATGTTCAGACCCTGTCCAAGAGGCTGACAACTTGCATCTGCATGCTGCGCAGACTAACTGGCTCTGTTTCTTTCGTTCAGTATACCTACTTCGCTTGTTTCCACAGCCGCCTGTAAAATTTCATTATACTTTGGGGCAATTCTTCACATAGTGGAAGTGTATTCGGACTTCAAAAAAAGGCCATCAGCATTATTAAAACGCTGCAAAGTCCTTGTGACACGGGTTTATTATTCTACTGGACATACGTACAGAAATGTTGGCTGTTCATTTATTGTTTCTTTCACGAGCAATCACTAAAATACTTATTTTTGATGGTTTCCCCCAAATTTGGCCCCCAAAAACATGAATTAGTTATTATACAAACTTATGGTGATTTCAGACAATTTCCCAGGTTTTTGACTCACTAAAAGTGAATTTCGGGAGCTTAACCTTCGTTACAACCCCAATTTTTCACTCTTCGGACAATATCGACTTAATATTTTTGGTCTTCTCATCCTACAAAACATGGAAAACAATACCTCACAAGCTCATGTTCACTAAAACCTAAAAACTCCCTCGAAAACCCCTATTTTGACACCCATTTTTCTCCCATAACACCTCTGGGTGTATGCCAATCGGGCTGCGGAGCTTCGGAGCACTGCTAGGAGCCAAATGTGTTCCCAAATGGGGACCCAAACTGTGTGCGGAAGAACGAAGATTTTAGACCAAAATTTAACGTAAGTTTATGGCTGAAATTTCGTTAGAACATCAATTTTCCACTCTTTGGTAAAAATCTACTTCATATTCGGTCTTCACGTCCCAAAAAACATGGAAAACGATACCTTAAAAGCTCATGTTACTGACACAAAAAATACCAATTTTTATACCCATTTTTCACTCATAACACCCCTGGGTATATATATTCCGATCGGGCTCCGTAGTTTCGGGACACAACTAGGGCCTAAATGGAGCACGTGTGCGGAAGATCAAATTTTTTAGACCGAAAATGAAGCCGGTATGCATGATACAGCGGACGGACATTGCATTACTTGAATCTACGCACCTTGAAATGGTAGATCGTGGCTGAGCTGCCAAGGGGTTTGGCCAAACTAAAATCAGCCCAAGTGCTCCGAGCCCAGCCTCCCCCCCCCCCCCCCCTTCCCCTCCCATACCTACCTACTTATGTCACAAGAAAGGTGAGATGCCTCCGACTTGAGTAAACCGATTAGTATATCCGAAGATCCGAAGTAAGCTCAAAACGAGACAATGTACCGACGCCGACGTCTCGTTTCAGACAAATTCGTGCAGAGACCTCCAGTATGAAACGTCTTACGGTCGACATGGGCAGACGCCGTTCCCGAATCAGACAGAATCCAGCAGCCTTCATTTCCCACTGAAAAACCGCAATGCCGAGGGCGTCAGTACGCAGCAAAAGCCGAGCGTTGGGTACAGCCGAAGCTGTCCCGATGGGCCGGCAAAGGGAAGATGTAGGGATCGAACAGGTGTTGGGAACAGCGACCAAGGGACTGTTGGGGTGAAGAGGGATGTGACGTTGATTTGCCAAAACGTCCCTCAAGTCAACAGCAGAACGGCTCAGTCCCGGCCGACGACGTGCAATCCAGCCACTATGATGGACGCCCTCAGACAATACCGGACTCAAACAGCTCCATCTGTTTGTCGGGATCGTAAAAACGAACTGAATCAATTCTCCTCAATTCCCAATGATTTCGGTTCGACTCTGTCTCCACGCGGTAAAGAGCACCAGCTTGGTACGAAGCCACGCGTGCCAGGACCTGCCGTGCCCAAGACGTACCAGTGCACACAAATCTGCCCCCCGATGCCGTCCCCGGTTCAATGCGCCCCAACCGTCCACAGAACTCAATCCAGGAGCAGGATGAAACCCACGGCATCAGAAATGGACAGTTCAATACTCCTAGCCATCGCCAAAGCTGCCATCAACCTGTCCCTGGAGAAGCAGCAGGAGGAGTGTGAAGAGACAGAATACGACGACGACTGCGATTCTGGATACCCTGACGTCCTCGATACAGTTTTTGACGAATAAAACAAACATAAGTTCACTGCACAAATTGCTCGAAGCTTCAAATCACAAGGCTAGACCTGTCCCCTTTCTCCTTATGAAATGTTGGTTCATTTATTTCAGTCTACACCAAATTTCCTTTTTGAAAACGAGTACAAGACCTCAAACCTCGCTAAAACACTAGCAGGTACCTAATAATGTAGGTACCGACGTTTGAAGCTCATTCCAACAAAACTAACCAACTCGGAATATGAAACTTTTGTAACGAAATGGTTTGTTACAAAATATTTACAGTTTATGGTCCCCAAAACCTGTAGGAGGTCGCGTGGGGAATTTTCGATGGTGTAGGGCTATTGCTTGTTACTGACGACTCAGTACCGAACCGGTGTAACAGCGTTTGACTCATTTTCGTTATCAGTAGGACCTCCTGGACAATAATCAGAAGAGAAACGGTGCAAGATTCTTTCATAGGTACTCGATCACATGACCCACCGCCTACATTCATCGCATAATAGTTGTGGCACATCACCCCTACCCCACACTTCCTCATCAACCCTCTTTCCAGCAGTGGGAAACTGCTAGTATGCACACTACGACTGCGGACTGTATTCATTTCTTTAGGGATAGCATAAACGAATAGACGTGTTTGAAATAAAAGGAGAAAACTAAATAGGCTGTCCCAAGTAAATCCGAGAACTTGTCAAGTCTACTGAAAGTATTCACACTGCGACAAAAAATGATCAGGGCCATACTGCCGTGTGAAGAGAAAACGCCGCAACTCCGAAAATTGGATTTTCACGTTACCCACCCTAACTCCAACCCCACCTTTCTGATGTTACAGTCAAAATTTTAAAATTCGACCCGGAAGGGGTTTCTAATTTTTTAGATTATCAGTTTGGAGGAAAAACGCCTCAACTGCGTGTATGATATGTAAAAACACCCTAACTAGCATATTTTGTTGTATTTTGTAAAGGAAAAACGCCTCAAATCGCTGAAAACGTCGTTCAGGCGTTTTTCCTTCAAACCTTTGGCTTTAGAATCGCGTTGAAGAGTTTCGCATGGCACTGATAGGCGTTTCTCCTCCAAATGTTTACGCAGCTGGCCGACCGTGAGCTGTTTTTCGTGACACACACAGTAACGTAAAAAAAGTTGAAGCGTTTTTGCATCAAAATCATTCCCCACTTTTCTTGGTTACCATGAACCAAAATTGATGAAATTTGTTTGCAGGTCCAGTTTGGGGTCTAGTTGGTCCTCGAAGCTCGGCGTTAATGTCATCATCTCTAAGGGGTGAAAAATAGGGGTTGACATTTTCAGAACGCCGTAGCTCGAAACTTTAAATAGAATGGGAGGTTTTTTAAGTTTTTAAACTGATCTTGAACTAAAGAATCTTTTGAGACCACCCGGAGCATTGTATGACCAGCCGTTCGCTTGCGCCGAAAAGCTTCGTCAACATGGCCGTGAATCAAACGGTATAAATCCGGCCCAGATATCATCGCTAGGGAGCACCTAATTATAATCACGGATGGCTGTATGAAGTCGAGTTGGTTGTTCTGTGATATTATGTCATTTGAAAAATGATGGATCTTTTGGATTTTGTTGGTAGGTACTCCTGCAACCTGAACAATCGTTGAAGTATTATTGATGGGTAAATTATTACACAACCGTTCATTATACTATCTACGTAGAAGAGGCATCTATACAGGCAAATTATTATACAACGGTTTAATATTTGCCTTATGCTTTATGAATAAACAAATAATTAATCCGCCTCCAGTACTCCATTTACGGCTTTCCTGGGGGGAGCACGAGGGTAGGTATTGACCACAGAAAACAGTTATGTACGCTGAAGGAGCATCTAGACAGGTAAATAATAAACCGTTATGTAATAATTTGCAGCGGTTTTTTTTCGCGGATTTGAATGTTGTTCTTTTCATTCTCGTCTGAGTGGTCATCTTCTGGCCAGATCAAATACAATAAAAACGTCTCTTATTACTGAGGGACGCCCTAAAAACGTGGCAAAATCCCCTTAGAACAGCTCCCCCACCACCCTCCAGGGCTTTTAGTAAGGTGTATTGTCGGTACCAATAAAATCAGTATCCATGCCAGATTTCGAAACTTGGGAGATTTTTTCAATCGAGCTAATTTGACTGGGTCCACCAACTCCGTTTCATTTCACCACGATTGATTTAGTTTACGTAACATTTCGATGGTCGAACAAGGTTTTCGAAGGACAAACATACAGCCTGACAATTGCTTTACCACAAAACCCCATTCAGAGTGGTACACCTATAAATTTCGCGCTAGTAGATACATAATAAAGGCGTCTCGAGGATTTGAGCAAGCTCCTATCTCAGTGTAATTCATATAGACCAGCACAAACTCAAGCAACAGTCCAACTTTTTCTTCCCGGAATATCAACATTGATAAAAAAATATTAGTTCAAAATTAAATTAACAAAATTTCCACTTTAACGAATCTACAAACAGGCAAATTAACAAAAATAACAATTATTTTCAAGGTTTATTTTAAACTCTCAACATGAAATTTCAAAGATCAGCAAAGAACACCATCGTTTTCTGGTACATATAGAAACCGGTGGGTAATCGAACACAGCTCTTTTGACACAATACATTGATTCAAGCAATTCAATTTTTTGATTGTAATTTGATTTCACATTACTCAATAAGGCACACAAACGCATTCTTATACTAGCTCGGTAGAATGTAATGTAAATAACTAATAGGATCAAATGAGGTGATAAGAAAGTTGACAAATCCAATCGACCCTTGTAAACACTAGAAGAACAACGTATTGTATTGTATTTCACAATAAAATTACATTGTACATTACTTCTCATCTGAGTAGCTGCGTTTTTCTTCGAGAATGTTTTTCTGCTCAAATGAGAAATAACGTAATTTTGTAATGAAATGTATTGTAAAAAATAAAAAAAGAATCGCTTGAGAAATGTTTTCTAATAATAATGGGTCACCTCGCTCATTTTGAATATGAAAACATGAAAATAGTTGCACTCCATAATTATGTAGCACGAAGGCAGGGAAAAGAAGGATCAAGCTAAATAAATCGTTGGTTTATAGATTACTATCAGGAAGCTGAAAAAGAATTCGTAAAGAAAAATTAAGCTGCCAACGTGAACTAGTAGGTACTGAGGGTATTAAGACAGTGAAGTATCACAAAAATAAGAAATATAGAATAAAAAGAAAGACAATACGACAATGTAAAATAATTCAAATAAAATAGGTACATTTGGATGTTGGGTAACCTCAAAATCGTTGAGCTGTAGTTTTGAAAGAAGGCATAAGAAGTTAATGAAAACTTGAAGCAACGAATAACTAGTTTATGGCTCATGCTGTAAAACTTAATCACTACGTAATGGAACTCGGAGGAAACCTGAGAGTTGGTCGATATTTACATCGAAAAAGATACAGGAAATTATTATTGTGATAGTACCTAAAAATAGTACATCTTTGTTTTTGTTTTTTACCGCCAAAATTTCTTTGCGAAAGTTATTTACATAAGAAACACAAGTAACTCGAAGGTTCGCAAAGGGGACACTAAGGTATATAACAACGGATACCAAATAAGTTGGAAGCGAACAACCAGTAATAAGACAGGAGTTGGCAAATTAGTGAAAGGAGCTATTTACATAAAGAAGAGAAACCTACCCACTCGAAATATCCACAGCATGAGCAGGCGGGACACGATTCAATTACTATGATTATCGTAGGCTGAAAGTGACATTCCGAAAATCGGGCGAACGTTTAGTAAGATAACCGCAAGGTGTACAGACTCGCATTGTATCGAGAAATAAAAACATTAGGACGGATATTACACGAATGTAGGTATTTGGAGTGGCGGAGGCGTTTCCAGTCGAATCTAGTAAGAGTAATTGGCCAATCTTTCGCGCCTGATGGAGCTCGCGATACAGAAGGCAGCGACGATGCAGAAAAGCTGGAAAACACGAAGAAGACATTAACCTTTGAAATGAGGGCGTCACGCAGGGTGACTATATAAGCGAATTTTCTATGAAAAAAAAAAAAAAATAAATAAATAATGCCAAAAAAAGCTATTGGGTCCAAAATTTGTAGCAAGTACCTACATGAATTTTAGGACATTTTGGATCCACTCATTATAATATTATGTATTAAAGTATAGGTATGTGACAGGCCAGACGATCCATGACGATTGAGATGGCAAAAGGATGAGTTCGAAGATCTGCATTTTAAATTTTTTTTAAATCGTCAAAAGTTTGTGTCACCAAGAATACCTGCTACTAACGTCATACAAAATGTTACATAATGGGGGCTCGAGATAGAAAAATACAAGTTTTTACAAAACGGTTTCCTCACAAAAGGAGAAGTCTTACTAGCAACCCGTCAAAAATTGCTACTTACAACTTCCTCAAAAATGTATGGCTAAACAATGTAGTTGTGGCAGTCACTTTACTTGTGACGTCACATAGATACCTTCATACAGCGCAAAAGGCGTGACACACCATCAGCGCGAAGAAGACAATTAAAGCCTTCTTTTTACCATTAACTGCTTCGTCGTCGTCAATTATTCAAACTGAAGAAACCCAAAGCTAAATAGTAAATGTAATATAGTAAATACAGTAATGTAGTAAATTGAGGGGTACTTCGAAAATTCACTCATACAAGCTCCACGATAGGAACTTTTCTCATTAACAAATTAATTTGTAATTTAAAAAGCTATTAGATAATAGACATTCCGCAGATGTCCAAAACGAATCGTTGTTTGGTGAAACAAGTTACGAGTTTTTAGGCAAATATGAAACTAACAAATCAATTCAATTCAAATAAAAACTGTAATAAAAAATTAGATTTGTAATGGAGAAATCACAAAACCTTATAAAGTTCTGGGGACCCAACGATTTCAAAAACGTCAAGCTACATAAACGCCGATTTCACAAAATATCATTTTTGAAATCTGAATTCGAGCTCAACTGACGTAGAAAATTTGTCGTATCGTTATTTGAAACTCGTAAATATTTTACCTCCACGCCACCGATAACGAAGAGAGTGGTGGATCCGTTTTTGCCGATACCTCGGACAGTATTGACCAGCTTGGACGCGCAACCAGTTTTGTACGCGTTGACTATACTGCACTCTCCTGAAAACGAAAAACTGATACTTCATACAATGTTCATAACAAAATAATTTTGAAGGAAAAATCAGCTTCGTACTTGGTACGTAGACAGAAGAACATGGAACATGCAGCTGGAACATATCAACGTTGAAACAAAGACATTTAACGTTAAGCGTGTGTTGTGATCATGCTACACGATCTTCAGAGTCATATACTTATACATACATATAATATATAAGATAAATGATTTTGTTAGTTTCACCCGCATTAACTACTACGCTATTCAACTTTGATTAGGTCAAGTTTCTTAGGCCCACTTTCACCAAAAATTTGAAACTAGTTTAACCCGGAAGAGGTTGCAAATTAACGGAGTTTACCGCTCACTCTCTTTCACCAGAGCTCTGTGCGAGCTTAAACTTCCACCGAGGGGGCTCAAGTTTAAACGCCCGAAATCCGGCAAGTTAAAGTCGCTAATCTCCGTTATCCATGAGATCCCAATATGGCCGCCTAGCTCACAGCTGATTTTCGGTTCCGTTGTTATAGAGCTGTGAAATGAATTAACGCGAGTTGGCATTGTATTGGTATTTACTCTATACCATGTGTTCCACAATGATATTATATGTACCTTACCTCGTGACTGGAGTTGTCGTAAATCAGAAATCACTTTGGCAATTTACAGTTCATTATTACAGCGGAACAATGGAAGCGGGAATCGACAGCTTCTTCTTCTTATTTTTCCCAGTTAGGTGTCTTGGCCGCAGCCATGCCAGACAAAGGTTGGGGAATCGACATCACCTGAGTGGTGGTTGTTGTTGTTTTGACGAGTTTATAGTCCTGGCGCGTCATATTGTCCAACTTTTGCTTGGACATTTTAAAATAAACTCCGTCAGGCAAACTCCGTTATTTCAAACTGGGTTTAACCGACATTTGGGTTGGTGAAAGACGCCAGCTGCCTTTCCAGGTTTAAACCTCGACGTTAATTTTAACGGAGTTTGGCTTAAATAATTTTCTGGTGAAAGTGGGCCTTAGCAGATGATTGAAGTTCGTGTTTACCTGGTGTTGTGAAAGAATTGCAATTAATTACCTGCAACGGACTGCACGATAGTGTTAACGGCAGAGTGATCATTATCCTTCGGGCAGCAAGACGAAGGCAAGTTGGTCAATCCCATAGTTTCGGGTCCATTGTAACCGCAGCAGTGGAACTGTTGAACAGAACATAAAAAATAGATTGCTTATCACAATGAGACTTCTATAACACAACTCAGCCACACTGCATCACCATCCAGTCCATATATTTATATAGCATATACCTTTCATAACCCGCCATTATATTAGTGCTCTCTGCAGCCAAATCCTACAGTCAGGTAGTCATCAGGTCTAACTTACTGTTCACCCAATACTAATTTTTATGGTTTATATCACAGATCTGCCTCGACACGATATACGTATTCAACGGAAAAATTCCTAAGGAATGAGAAAACAGCGTAACAAAATGTTATGGTGGAAATTACCCTCATCTTGAATTAGAGGTGGGTAGTTTCTGAGTGAAGGACCAACTGAACTATTCCTCGAGTTAGTTCACTTCACTGACCCTTCGTTCGCTAGGAGCACGGAGTAGAAAAATTAAGAACCCAGTGTCAAGAGATGGATGCAGGAAGGGGGAACTAAAGAACTATCGTTCTGTGAATTATGAACTAAGAAACAGTAACTCACTCACTCACAAGGTGACTGAGACAGTTCTTTAGTTCCTCTAGTTCATAGGAACAGTGGATACCACAAGAGGAGTTGATAGTATCCACTGAACCATAGTTCCTTTAGTTCATTAGGAGTCATTCAGATGGGGTGAATTACAACTTGAGGAGTTTATAGTATCCACAGAACCAGTAACTCACTCACTCACAAGGTGACTGAGACAGTTTTTTAGTTCCTCTAGTTCATAGGAACAGTGGATACCACGAGAGGAGTTGATAGTATCCACTGAACCATAGTTCCTTTAGTTCATTAGGAGTCATTCAGATGGGGTGAATTACAACTTGAGGAGCTTATAGTATCCACAGAACCAGTAACTCACTCACTCACAAGGTGACTGAGACAGTTCTTTAGTTCCTCTAGTTCATAGGAACAGTGGATACCACAAGAGGAGTTGATAGTATCCACTGAACTATAGTTCCTTTAGTTCATTAGGAGTCATTCAGATGGGGTGAATTACAACTTGAGGAGTTTATAGTATCCACAGAACGATAGTTGCTTTGCTACATGAAGAGTTGACAGTATCCACTGAACTAGTTTCTTTAATTCATTAGGAATTATGGTGGATACAACATAAGGAGTTTATAGTATCATGGAACGATAGTTCCTTGTGTTCACTAGTGGAGTTGTCCAGATGGGGTAGATAGTAAGAAAGAGTTTATAGTATCACGGAACTACAGTTCAAAGGAATAAGGAAGTAAGTTGGGGTCGTTCAACCACTGTAACTTTTTTCGCGTTGCTTGTGTGGATCTCTTAAAATGACTTATTCTGTTAACATTAATTTAATCAAACGTTCGTCAATCGATGTTTTCTGGTACCTATATGGATGTCGGAAACTGCTGGATGGAGATTTTGGAACTAGGAAAAGCAGAAAAAGAAGTTACCACCATGACCAAGGCAAATAAGCTGCTGTCTATCGGAATAGTTCTCGGCGTCCCAGCGATTTGTCAACGTGATTTTCATGTCACTTTCATCTGTTAAGTACCCACTACTCACTTTATGTACCATACTGTACGATGAAGACTACATAATTTCTTTCTACTCTACACTGTATATATATAATAAAAAGGCTTCCAAACGCAACAGAGCTACGCTTCATCACATGTGGTTTCCAATTAAAAAAAAAAAAAAATAGTTTATGCATTGATAATATTCTGAACTCATCCCAATTTTTCAGTTTATGCAATGACCTCGTGCATGAAATAATTTCAGCGCTGGCCTTAGTTTGTTCGCACTGGTTTTTTCTGACAGTTAGCAGACCCCTAGAAAACCGTAAGAAACCATCCATAAGCGTTTGAAAAGGGTTTGAGTTTGATAACGGTTGGGAATCGATAAGACAGTGCATGGTCATTTCCCGTCCACCCTATTTTCTGTGTACAGCGGTCATGGATACTATATATACAATCAGAAAAGAGTCTGAGAATGGCTGCCGTGTATAAGCGCCAATCACCTTTAATCCTTCGTTAATGAGCCAGACCTCGGGCGAGTGATACAGTTCACAGAGTTGTAAAAGTGCCAGGCCTCGTGTGAGTGATAAAGTTCACAGAGTTGTAAAAGCGCCAGTTAGTCAACAGTGATATGAATTTATTGTAGGAGTTCAGTTGTTCGGCAAAAACCGATCGATCACAATGTTTCGCATCACGTGTACTGCGGCTGTTCTATCTCGGTCCGTCCGCGATTGGTTTGGTCTGTGAGTAATACTGCTCGCTGCCGCTCGCATTGTCAAGCGATCTGGATGCTCGCTGGCGCTCGCATCTCAAAAAAGATAAACAATCCCAGAAACTATCCCATGAATGAGCAGGTTGTTTGGGACTTCTGAATAGATTAGTGGAATGCATTGTCAAGCGATCTGGATGCTCGCTAGCGCTCGCATCTCAAAAAAGATAAACAATCCCAGAAACTATCCCGTGAATGAGCAGGTTGTTTGGGACTTCTGAATAGATTAGTGGAATGCATTGTCAAGCGATCTGGATGCTCACTGGCGCTCGCATCTCAAAAAAGATAAACAATCCCAGAAACTATCCCGTGAATGAGCAGGTTGTTTGGGACTTCTGAATAGATTAGTGGAATGCATTGTCAAGCGATCTGGATGCTCGCTAGCGCTCGCATCTCAAAAAAGATAAACAATCCCAGAAAGCGAGAGAAGGATGAGAAGATTTATGCACTTTGGCTGCAATATCGTGACGCAAGCATTACGCGACTGGAGTACGTCCGACGACGGGTAGGTCACTTAAAACAGGCCAGCAAAATAAATAAGAACATAAAAGCATAAAGTGTTGAAGGTGTGTTTTTCATTCTATATTAAATTAAAGTGATTATTACGTGACTGGAGTACGTCCGACGACGGGTAGGTCACTTAAAACAGGCCAGCAAAATAAATAAGAACATAAAAGCATAAAGTGTTGAAGGTGTGTTTTTCATTCTATATTAAATTAAAGTGATTATCAAAAGTACTTCTTGTGTTAATAAAAAGGTGAGTTTTTTCTGCCTACCAATTTCTACCTTCTTTCCCCAATGAACAGGTGCTGGCGCTTTTACAACTGACACTTTTAGCCTTGCTTAACAAGGGCTGGCGCTTTTGCAACTGACACTTTTAGCCTTGCTTAACAAGGGCTGGCGCTTTTGCAACTGACACTTTTAGCCTTGCTTAACAAGGGCTGGCGCTTTTACACGTTTTCTGAGCCTCATTGGCGCTTCTACATGTTACCACTGAGAATCACTGCGGACGGCTAAAAGTCTTTCTGGCGGTCAGATGACCGTCAGAACAAACCTATCACTGTGCACAAACCTATAGGTGGTACATTTCAAGTGCCATGCGCTCCCCTGAACTTATGCATTTTGAATCAAAACTTTGTATTCGGCAGCACTGGCCCTCGCCTTCGACGCATGAAAATCACGCTTCACGCAATTCGCTATTTTGCTACTCCTCGATCATCTACCTTTTTCGATTTCCTGTAAATTCATTTATATAGTTGTGACTCGGGCTGAGAGGACCCCAACTGAAGCTCATCTATTGGATCCTTCATTAGTAAGTTTCACAGGAACACTTACGATAGCTTGCATTGTGTCAATGGGTGTGGCGTTTTCCCTGTAGTTAGCGTAGTCCTTCTCGAGCTCTTTCTTCAGTTCAATCTCAACCTTGTCAGCTTGGGCGACGTACACGAAGAAACCGGCAAGAACCAGTTGGCAGATGAGGACGATGGTCAGCAGGGTAGCATACTAGAAATAAAGTTTTCATGAAATATGACAATATCGACTTGAAAACTTGAGGGTCAAGAAGGTTGTTCGTGTGCAGCATGGGAATTATTCCAAGCCTCACCGAATACCTATTCTACTGTTCGTCCTGTCTACTATATTCTCATAATGCTGAAGTTAAATTATTAAACTGTGAATTTAATTGCACATTGTACTCGAAATTTGGTTAATCTTTGTAGATACAATATCATATATATATATAATATGTAGGATACAGATACTTCGTGAAAAACTCTTAGTGTAAACTGTCTGGAGTGAAAACTAGTTATTTATCATACATGAGAAAGAATGCCGGCAAACCATGAAATTTACTCGTAGTTTGCTGATGATATCCCCCCCCCCCTCGCTCCTCCCCACCCCATTAAAAAAGAGTTAGTCCACACAGTTTTCTTTCAACTTTGAACCCAATTTCTTCATTTTACGTCAAATTCCACATCAGAAGAAACCACCGTAGTTGACACAAAACATGTGCTATGCTAGTATGCTCGTTCAAGAAGCTCAAACATACAAAAAGTAACACACTGAAAGTTGACTGCTCACTGAACTAAGTATGTTACTATACTGTACTTAATGGCGCTACGGCTCATGCAAAGCCTTGGCCTCCCGAACGACCCTTCTCCACTCCTGCCTGTCCGCTGCTTTCCTCCTCAAGCCTCCGACACCCAATTTCCTCAGATCCTCCACGTCATCCGTCCATCGTTTTCTCGGCCTTCCGTGAACTCTTCTACCTGCAGGGTTACCACACAAAAAAACTCTCCTGCACGCTCTGTCCCCCATCATACACTCCACATGTCCGGCCCACCTCATTCTTTGCCTCCTTATGTCTGTCACCATATATATTTTCTCCCCCATTCTCTGTTCCTCCTCATTCTCCAGGTTCCATTCTCACAGATGGGTCCGAAGATCTTTCGGAGAACCTTACGCTCCCAGGTCTGCAGCATTCTTATACTTCCTTTAGTGAGTAACGAAGTCTCCGAACCGTACATAAACATTGGCTCAACAATATAATGGTGGTTTCGTAGATAGCGAGTTGTATTCTGGACATCAGGATTGAACGTCATGATTGATCATCCAGTGGGACGTATACATAGTAGGCTCGGTTACCCCCTCTGCTTGATTTCGGCAGTGACGTCGTTATTCTCTGTAATACTGGAGCCTATATATTTGAAATGATTTGCGTACTGAAAAAGCTCAATTTCGCACGCTGCTGCTTCCTTTTGTGCTCATCACCATATATCATTTCGTTTTGCCGACGTTCACTTCTAGTCCGACTTCTGCTGTTGCTCCTTTCATCTCTCCGTAGGAGGTCTTCAGGTCGTTTTTATTTCTGCTAATGAGATCCACATCGTCTGCATACGCGACTTGCACTGACCGATTAAAAATAGTGCCATTCGGGTCTACTTCTATAGCTCTCATGACGCAAATACTGGCTGAAATGCTCTCTCCCTGCCTGAGTCCCCTGAAATTCCTCGAACAGCTTCCCTTCCACTTCCACTTCGCATTCTTTAGCTTCATTCTAACTAGCCTTATCAGCTCACACTGAACTATTAGCAATGCTGAAATAACCTCAGCTACACTAACAAAGCATACAAAAACTCTCCCATAAGCAGAGGATAAACCTGGTTTTGCAGCGGTAATTTTTCTCTTTCTCATCAAGTTTTCTGAAGAAAAACAAGAAAAATTCTAATAAATTACAGAAGCATGGTAGGTATATTTTTGAAAGTAGAAAAACTCACTTTTTGCGTGACTTCTCACCACGAATCTAATGTCATTTAAACCCTACCAAATGAATGTTTGGCGATAAAATCTCGACAGCTGTTAATCACTTTTAGCAAAGCTAATTTTAAACGAAATTTGAATCAAATTTTTCCGTTTTTGCTTTCCGAATGTGTTGAATGGGCACAGGACTTGAAAAGGGATTCAAGGGCATAGGAGAGCACAGCATTATTTATAAAACTGTGTTAAAACTGATGAAAATTGTAAGTAAACAGCGAAGCTTAGACGATCCCCGAAAAACCTACGGAACCAGGTGTTTTGGAATTCTTTCTCATTTGATGGGTACCTACCTACCCAAACTAAGAGTTGTTCCACCCGAAAAACGTGTGCAGGTATATTAAGTCTAGTAGTAGTACAGTAGTAAAAGAGGAAAACTCAAAAGTGTTTTTAAAAATAACAATAAAACAGTACATACAGTAGAGATGCAGCATGGATCTTCATTGACGGCTCCACAGCATCCAAGGAAGGAAATGATGACGATTAAGCCCCCAAGGACCATCATCATGATGAACGAGATGCCGACATACCCCGAGACCAAGTCCTTGACAGAATGCGACTGAAGGTAGTAGTACACTGCGGTCGAGAGTATCGCCACACCCACCAGCTGTAACAAAGTTCAACATCATTCAAAACTCGGTATCGAATTCGAAATTCCACCTAAGAATCTGTCAAAAGGTCATAAGCAGGCGAAAAAGAACTTCCCACAAGACCGATAACTATACTTTGTTTTGATTTTTCAAGGACTGACAAGTAATACGATCAGGCAGCACCATTGGTTCATGCAGAACTTAATTAACTCCAATAGCTACTCAGCACATGGGAGTGCATTTGGCACGCCCATGAAAAAATAAAATTGATCTGGAAAACAAAACGCTGCAAATGATTACAAAACGGTTTATCATTTACCCTTTTGCGTGGATCACCGTTTTCTGTGGTCGATACCTAACCCCGCAATCCCCTCAGGGTCAAAAATATCGGGTATTCCGATCGGGCTGCCGAGCTTCGGAGCAACTAGAGCCCAAATGGAGCCCGTATGCGAAAAACGAAGATTTTATACAAAAACTTAAGCCTGAAATTGTCAGAACCTCAATTCTTCGCTAGCTGGTCAAAATCTACTTATATTCAGTCTCCTCGCCCTAAAAAACAGGGAAACGATCCTCACAAGCTCAAGTTAACACCAAAAAACCTTATTTTTACACCCATAACACCCTTGTGTATATTCCGATCGGGCTGCAAAGTTTTGGGACACAACCAGGGCCCGAATGGAGCCCGTGTGCGAAAGAATGCATTTTTTTAGACCGAAAATAAAGGTGGATATGGATGATACGGCGTATGGCAGACGGACATTGCATTTCGGAATCTACGCACCTTGAAACGTTTTGCTGAGAGAATACTTAGGTGGATGACGTCACTGTATAAAAGCGGCTCGAGCTGCCCTAACTTGGAATAAATTTCGGTCGAATAAATCTCGGTTTGATAGCATCCATGTACACGAAAGAGGCCAAAGCGTTCCCCCACCACGCTGCCACCGCCTATGCTCATAGTTTGGCGTCACTGGATAGATATACCAAGGTAATTTGGTAACTAATGGCTATTTAATCATTCGAACTGTCGAATCTGCGGGTAATTCTATAAACGTTCCAAACGACCAAAAATTGACAGCAGATTTGTGAGGTCCTTCTTCAGCATCCTAACATGTGTGATGATGGCAAGAATTCCAACTCTTTCAGCAAAGAAAGCTTCATCAGCAGTTATCCCAGTCCAATGAAAGTTACCCTTGAAAATGAAACACAATGGTACCTTCCTGAGCATGATGTGTCCAAATTCCGATACATGGACAGTTGAGCTCTAGGAAGAGTGATACCAACTTCAGGCTGGTAAAAAATTCAACAAACATCTCTTGAATCAGCTGACAGAAAAGAAACTGAACTGGTAGTGAGATTCTGACGGCAAAGCTTTCTTGGTTGTGCAGTAACGCAAATCTAAAATCCCTCAAAAACCACAATTTTTGTGATCAAAGAAGTTCCGAGAAATCGATCTGGACGAAGGACGTGACTGACAAAAAATTTACTTTATATATATGTACAAATTGATCAAAACTGTTAGGTATAATTCATTAAATATTCATCAACCTAGGGACTAGGTACCACTTGAAATCAACGTTTATTACGGGTGTCGAAAGGGTTTCCCATGTAATAGTGTGTTATGGACAAGTTTATAACAGTTAGTCATGCGATTCGAATAGTTGCACCTTGAATTTTTCAAGGATTGGAATGATAAAGAACAGATGTATCTGTAGCAGTACTCTGTAGACTACTGCTTCTGAAACAGTCAAATGTTACTTGTGGTGAATTGATATCAGTGTTAGTTCCAAAACTCGGGAGCATGAGACGGCAGAACAGTTGAGGTGGTCCTCGTTGACAGACTAATTAGACCAGTGCGACCTCCAGCGAGCGAGGGGGTTCAGAGGAGTCACGCGAAATTTCAACCCACTTACTGATCTATGCAAGGCCAATGCAATAACGTGACCACCCAAGTACCAAGTATGCCATCGCTTTGTTCAATGTGGGAATCCGCAACAGGACGAACAATAAAATCTTGTAAATTCTAGCAAAATATCGTGACTTGTTACTGACCACGGAGGTTTCAACCTACTCGTATTTCCGGAGGTGCGCCCTTGGCTGGAAAGGAGACACCGCGAAGTGGATTTTTACATTACAATGTTCCTGTCAGGCCATGGATATTTTCGGACTTATCTTCGAAAGAGGGAGACAGCAGACACCGCCAAGTGCTGGTACTGCAGTGCTCCGAATGACGACCCTCAACATACGGTTTTCCACTGCCCCAGATGGATCAGAGAAAGGGAGGGGCTTGGGGAGAAGAGGCCGGTGAAATCACACCAAACAACGTGATTAAGATGATGATCTCCAGCCAGGAAACTTGGGATAGGACTGTCCTACATAGTTTGAATCCCCGAGTCAAAAAAGCTGGACAACCCAATCCTCATTTGAAGAAAACTCGGAGGCCGGAAGAAGACACTAATACATGTATTAGTGAACACGGACAACTTTTCAATAATTCCGTTTCTCTTTGAAAATGGGTTTCCACGATTTCTTCGCGAGTGATTTAGTTCGCTACAAACGCCCTTTTCATAGTGCCCTAGGCGGTGAAAGCCAAACAAGTCTGCGTTGGCGAAATGAATGGTCAGCAACGACCACGGTTTCTTAAACCATTCAAAACCAACTTAATTCACATTACAATTCTTCCCCGCAGATACCACGAGGACTTGCGAACCGACCTGTACCAGATATGCTTATATCACAGACCAGTACCTATGTAGTTAGGTAGGTATGTACCTACCACTTTTGGTTTATTATTCTGTGAATATTACACCTATGTATTTGCTCAGCAAAAAATTTTTATAACACCCCCTCAAAATTTTTTCTTTCAAGTTTCAAGGTGTGTAGATTCCAAAAACGCTGTAAAGTCCTTGTCACATGAGTTTATTATTCTACTTGACTTACGTCAAGAAATTTTGGCTGTTCATTTATTGTTTCTTTCATGTGTTTCATTGATGGTTTCCAACAATTTTGGCCCCCCAAAAACACGATTTAGGCTCGGCTTTTTTTCAACAGATTCTTTTTGATGATTGATAGTACCATTTAATTGACTTCATTCACCTGTTGATACTATATACTTCTAGTGTTATTATACAAATGTATGGTGATTTTCTGACTATTTCCCATGTTTTTGACTAATCTAAAATGAATTTCGGGAGCGTAACCTTCGTTACAACCTCAATTCTTCACTCTTCGGTAAAAATCAACCTAACATTCGGTCTTCTCGCCCTAAAAAAAACACGGAAAACGATACCTCAAAAGCTCATGTTCACTAAAACCTCAAAAATCCCTCGAAAACCCCTACCTATTTTTACACCCATTTTCTCCCATAACACCCCTGGGTGTACGCCGATCGGGCTGCCGTGTTTCGAAGCACAACCCAAACTGTGTGCGGAAGAACGACGATTTTAGACCAAAATTTAACGTAAATTTAAGGCTAAAACTTCGGTAGAATCTCAATTTTCCACTCTGGTCAAAATCTACTTCATATCGGTCTTCTGGTCCCAAAAACATGGAAAATGATGCCTCCAAAGCTCATGTTACTAAAACATAAGAAGTACCTACCTATTTTTATACCCATTTTCACTCATAACACCCCATGGGGATATTCCGATCTGGCTGCAAAGTTTCGGGACAAAACTAGGGCCGAAATGGAGCCTGTGTGCGAAAGAACCAATTTTTTATACCGAAAATGAAGCCGGTATATATATCCGTGATACGGCGGACGCCGTAAAAGAAAAAATTTTGAGGAGTTATGAAATTTTTTTGCTGAGCGGTTACATAGGTGTATTATTCACAGAATAAACCAAAATGTAATGTCCGCCCGCCATCCGCCGTACGCTGTCCGCCGTATCATCCATACCTACTTTAATTTCGGTCTAAAAAATTCTTTCTTTCGCACGCAGGCTCCACTTGGGCCCAAGTTCTATCCCGAAACTTTACAGTCGATCGAATATACCTAAGGGTATTATGGGTGAAAATTTTTTTTTTAATGTTTTTGTCACACGAGCTTGTGAGGTATCGCTTTCCATGTTTTTTAGGACGTGGAGACCGAATATGAAGTCGATTTTGACCAGAGTGGAAAATTGAGGTTCTAACGAAGTTTCAGCCTTAATATTACGCTAGATGTTGGTCTAAAATCGTCGTTCTTCCGCAAAACAATTTGGGTACACATTTGGATCTTAGTTGTGCTCCGAAGCCCGGTAGCCCGGTCGGAATACACCCAGAGGTGTTACGGGTGGAAAATGGGTACACAAATAGGGTTTTTGACGTTTAGTGAACATGGGCTTGTGAGGTATCCGTTGTCTATGTTTTTTAGGGCGAGAAGACCTAATATGAAATTGACTCTGAGGCTGTAACGTAGGTTCAGCTCCCAAAATTCATTTTTTTATGAGTCGGAAACCTATGAAATTGTCTGAAATCACAATAAACTTGTATAATTACACTAGAATGAAATGATAATTTGTCAATAATAGGAGCCTAATTTATTCGTGTTTTTGGGGCCAAAAAGAATTTAGAAGTTCGGGTGAGCGACACCTCAAAAACACACAGACAAACTACGTTTATTTTACCCTGTTGGAACTTCTGAATACCTATGATGGCGGATAATGATACTGATTCTTAATACCTACACAAAATTTCAATATGAACTCATACAAGTTCAAATTGTCTGATAATTTGTTTTCCAACTAGGCAGGTTGCACAAACTTGCTAGGAACGAACAAATAATACTCTAGTGTTAATACACACATTCTTACAATTTAAAGGTTGCAATGTTTTAGAACAATCTGAGGGTCACTGGGTCGTTATAATAGAACAATTAGATCTGATTGTTATGCACCCGCTTCAAACAAATCTTAGATAGAATATCAAAATGAGTGTGATACGTGGTTTCGTTTTAATACAAATTACTAATATTCGATTTGGTTCGGCTGGATCAGACAGGGTGTTTACTTCACGGACAATCATCATATAAAGATAATAACAACTATATCAGAACTCTTATTTTTTTCGTATCTATCTTTTTTGTTGACAAATGAGCGGAAAATCCATGACTCGCAGGGAATGCCCATCTGCTCGTAGCTACATTTAAAAAACCTCTTCCTGGCCGCCGACAGGCTATACCAAAAAATATTGACGTAACAAAAGCTTCAATCCCAAAAACTCGTGTTCGACCCACTTCTATAATCGAAATTGTCAAACAAACTGCCACTAATGTTAAGCTCGTCTGGAAACCTCACAGCAACTGGTTAAAATTGGCTTGCATGATTCCATCCAGTCAAAGAATTGTTGAACCTCAAATCCAAATTTAAGGCTACTCGCTGTATTGTGTAAGCGCCAAAAAATTATACTACGTAAAACTGAGAATTGTATAATTGTATAATGGAGAAAAACTTACAGGAATTACATCTTTCAAAGATTTACCCAACCTATCACTCTTGATAATTTCGAATTTTTCAAGTATATCCAACATGCTCCCTTTCAGGCAGAAAATCATTCTGCCCTACCTTCCTTTCTCTTTTTGGCATTCACTTCCAGGGCCAATCGGAATCGATCCCCTTCACCATTCATCTTCACAACCAATCCCAATCGACCACCTTTCACTTTTGGGACTATTATTATTTATTACTGACGATGGTCTGATCATCGAAACCGGTATGAGTGTATTTTTCGTGTATTAGTGGAAAACTGACAACCTTTCAATAACTCCCAACTTACCACCCTTATTTTGGATATTCCGAGTACACCCAACTTTCTTCCCCTTGGCCAGAAACGGAGAAAATCTGTTATATCAAAATAGCTATGTATATTCGATCAAATGATTTGAACAGATAGAATCACCCGTATTGTCCCTAAAATCCTTTTTATGCTACTTAATTCTTCCTCCAAACTTCTCGTCATTTTTACTGCAATACCCGAGCCCACCACGAAACCCAAGCCCTGAATAACCGCTTAAAACATAACTGAATATGAAGTGTTGAAACGGACTTAAAACTTGAAGTATCAGGTCCGTTGATTTCACACGTTGATGTCTCATGTCAACCCCGCAAGTTTCACGAGTCAGCAGGAGAATCCTCTGGGGGTTGATAGGAAGTTGAAACTTATCCTGTAGATAACCCAACGTCAAAGGAATATTATGCGGGCGGTGCAAAGGGTCAGCGACCCGATATCGCTTGAGATTGTGAAGTCTATTTCCGGACAGAAAGCATAACTAAGGCCTTTTTGCGACTGATGAAAAACGCTCGGCAAGCGGGTAGGACAGTATAGCTTCCCCAAATTATTTTCAAGTCATGTATCATTATAAAAAAACACTTCAGATGCTTAGTACCTACGTACTAATCTACAAACTATTCAATCTATTCAATATAATAGGAATTTACTTATCTCCAAACAATACGGAACTTCGAGCTGAATAATTGCACACTACCACCTTTTTCCAAGCAGTCACAGAACGAAACTCAGTGGGAATAAAACTGGGCATTTCCAGACTCACTGTATTGTCTCTCTGGCCTATGACTCTCCCCAGACTTCATTTCGATTTTCGTACATTTTCGCGCATTCAAGATTTGTTTCAGCATCCTGAAACAGGTTTCAAATGAAGGCGATTTGTCCAAGAGGGAACCAATGGATCCATCACCCACTTTCTACTCATCGAAGCTTCAGATAGGTTTCAGACGGGTGGTTGTAGGCTAAATAGAGTGGTTTATGGTTGGTCGGTCATGGTCGCGTGCTGTTCTTGTACCAAAAAGGAGAAAAGGCTCATGGTCGCTTGCTGTTCTTGTATTAAAAAGAACGGTGAAACAGGTAGAAGGTTAAAAACAAATTGAGATTGCGAATTTATTTCTACCAGTTAAAGAACAAAATAATTACCGAATGATCACCAGATGCTATTATAACTACACAGAAACTAAGACCTAGACATCTCGTTACAGTTTTTGTACACCTTGTATATATTTCTGTAGCACAGAACCAGAGGGTCCCAAGTCCCAAAATAAAATTTTATAGGGGAGCGAAAACAAAATAACAGTGTTTTTTACAATTCCACCTTGAAAACCTGATTCGAACTCGTCGCACTTGCACATTTCGATTCAGATTATGTTACTCGTATGCATATCTATTTACACAATCACTACTGCTTTCGCAGTCGAGATAATGCACTTACGACCTTCTGGGTCAAGGCCGGAAATCAATTTTGCATTAACTCTCCCAGTATCAGAGAGTCATAAGTCTGCTGCTCTTACACTGATTTTCTCATTATTGTAACAAACTTAATTTATCTAACTAAAAAGTTATATTGATTGGATTTGGTAACAGTGAAGACAGACTGGACTAGGCGAATAAGTGTCGTGCAGGAATCGGTTACCTAGCTGCACATTTCGATTTTCAGGGATGCACCACTATTAGAATTTGGATGAAGATTGAAAAGCACTCGGCAACTCCATGATTCGATGACAATCATAATGATTAGTTTGTTTTGTTCCACGGTTTTACATCGTTGATCAAACCTACTCGACAGCATTGTGGTCAACAATCATGGTATGGCTACAGTGAAATTTGGGGGGGGGGGGGGTAGACGGGTAATAATTCTCTATGACTCTCACTTGATATGGAACGACGATTCGTTAGCCCCAAAAATCTCTGTTATAATAACTAACGGGGGTCTGTTATAATAACACTTTCTGGCCTTATAGAACAAGGTATATTGAGTCCATTTGTGAAAAAACTCAAAATCCAAAATTTTGAGTTACGACACTCTGGCTCTGGGCTAATTATTTATCTACTCCCTACAATTCCAAATAAATTCGGGCTGATAACCGATGGGATGTGGTCTGTGACGGGTTTGAGGTTTTTTGCACCAGGTACGTAACTGATAACATTCATTTGCGCCATTTGTTAGGTTGTCTATAAAATAACTTCAATTTCGGTCCGAAATCGATGCATTTATAAATGAGGTACCCAGGCCGGTAGGCGGACAAGTGAAGACCCTACTTGGCACATATTTCCATTTACAACACACAGTACCAGCGTTCGCTCGTAACGAAACTTTCTCCATTTCGGACTCCACAACGAGGAAGTGGGTGTTTGCTGAGAGCTCCCTCCGCTCCATATGTCGACCTGTTCCCGAACTGGCCACCAGTGAGCGAGAGAAGCGTAGAAGAGAGGTCATCTTTGGATCTGTTGCACAACCTTGAGGCCTCCTGGGTTTTTTTTAATTTCACTGGAGGGGATAACACACTGAATGAACCTACCTGGCTCCCTTCGTTACTGCAAACTTCGCCAACACTTCCTTATAACCGACGCTGCTCGATAACGGACAATCTGTCATTCTTCGTTTTTCAATCTAGCCGCACAAATCTCTTTTAAAAAACGCTGCAAAGTCCTTGTCACATGGATTTATAATTCTAATGGACATACCTACAGAAATGTTGGCTGTTCATTTATTGTTTCTTTCACGTGAAATGATTGAAATAACTACTTTTGGTGGTTTCTACCAATTTTGGCCCGTAAAAACAAGAAGTAGGCTCAAATTAGGCTATTTTCTTTACAAATTATCTTTGATCATTGATAGTACCATTTAATTGTTTTGATTCACCTCTTTACACTACTTCTAGTGTTATTATAAAATTTATGGTGATTTCAGACAATTTTTCACGTTTCTGACTCATAAAAAAATGAATTTTGGGAGCTGAACCTTCGTTACAACCGCAACTCTTCACTCTGGTCAAAATCAACTTCATATTTGGTCTCCTCGCCCAAAAAACAGGGAAACGATACAAGCTCATGTTAACACCAAAAACCTTATTTTACACCCCAGGATTCCGATCGGGCTGCCGAGCTTTGGAGCACAACTAGTACCCAAATGTGGAAACCTATGTGCGAAGAACGACGATTTTAGATCAAAATTTAACGTAAATTTATGGCTGAAACTCAAATCTTCGCTCAAGATCGACTTCATATTCGGCATCCTCGCTCTAAAAAATCTAACCCTTTAGACTGAATACCAAAATACCTACCTAATACATTGGGTTTTGAATATAGGATCAATTCTCCCAACTGTTCCTCAGATGTTCTACTCAAGAGATTTTGTTAATGCAGGGTTGCGAGTAGGCTGTTAGGAACATTCGACATTATTAATAGTTGTTTCCTCCAGAGTGTGCAGTCTTCAACATGTCCAGGGAATGCAGTAGTAGGGCAGAAAAGCAACCGCTTTTCTCACCAAATCTCTAGTTGTTTTGCTCTCAAGCAAGAAAATTACTCTATTCGGTTATTAAAAAATAAGGAATGCACCTATCTGTGATATTATCCACGGAGGTGCAATCCAGTCACAACGGACGAAAGAAGTTCAAAATCAAAAGTCCTCACAGATCCTACTTCGGCAAAAATTTGTATTCAAGGTAAAATGTCAAAAAAATGGTTTTTCACAACTATTTCTCAAACGATAAAAACAGTTCATCAAAGTTTGTAGATTATGCGATTATCTACACAAAAAATGTCCCTACAGTGTCTATACACCGTAATCTATGGTTCTGTTGGGTTGGTTCTGAGGTGTTGTACCTCGCTATGTCGAAGTCGGTAATATTTAAATAATTAGTGGACATCAACAGTCGAGTCCCCACTAATATGAAGATAATTAGTGGACGCAATAGTTGAGTCCCCAATATTGAGTGTCATCTCACGGGAACTAAACCTCAATAGTTACATCAAGCACACAAAATGGTTTTTAGTCCGGATGGCTCTCGGCAGGTCAATACCCGGTACTTCTCTTTTACGACCTTTAAAACATTTACGCTTTTAATATTGATACGCTTTAAAACATTTATGGTGTATTTCACCACCTGCAGTTGTAGCCAGAGTTACGTTAGCTTGGAGTTGGAAAAAAATGAATGCGTTTTGTATGCCGATTTTTTTCAACTCAAAGTTAACGTAACTCGCACTTTAACTCTAGGAGGTGAAATATGCCCGGTGTGTGGATAAATGTCTGCAGTTTGAATGAGTTCGTAATTCCTGAAGTTTCATTCTCCCTCGTGCATCTGCAACATTTTCCGATTTTATCATCTTTCCTCGACTTTCTTACCCACAATGCGCATCTACGTTTCATAAAATTGATTTTCAGAACATTCCGAAACGGATTTCCATGTGACTGCCTTTACCTCGGCTTTGGTGCCACCCTTCTCAACCCTCGCCAAACAGCCTAAATTCTGAGGGGTGTCCCTAAAAACCATCTTTCCAGATTAATTTTCACTATTTTTTCGCGCTGCTTAACCGAGGTAAAAACGCACGATGTAGGTAACTACTATGAATCACCATTGTTCTCGTCATAGTTCGCCTTAACGATTTCATACGCGTTTTTCCCCATCCATTCCCAGAAGAACAATTGGCGGACTTGAGTGGGAAGGAACAAGGAAGGTCGGCTGATCACCTTGATGTCACGGCAAGCGATCTCAACACTCGGTCAGGGCGATTGCTTCGACAAAATGTTCCACGGGTCCATTCCCTTTCTTACCCGCCTACGTCGTATAATCATGAATTGTGAATCTTCAAATTTCTATACGTCACACTCTTACTTCAACCACATAATTTTCCAGAGAAAACAGAACTTCAAACGCCACTCCATTAACTGATAGGAAAACAAATTCCAATAATGCAGCAAGGCTTAAGGAGCGAATTTTCAAAGAAATGTTTTGGGAAATCGAGAATTTAAATTAATTGTCACCTGCCAGAGCTCTCATTACGACCTGACTGGGCACTCGTTGAGATCAGAGTGTCCCCCGTGCAGAAAAGATGTCAAAAAAGCATTTTTGTGTGTGAGTCTGAACGTGCTGGAACCACTCGCGATCGATTCAGCGACCAAAAAACATGGTAAATGACACCTAATTTTTTGATGTAAGTAAAAACATGATGGACGACACCCCACATGCCTGTGTTGCTGAAATCCTTTTTGTTTTGGCTGGGGGACAATCTAAAATTTTCGACCGACCCCAAGAAGTGTAACGCACTACAGACAAACAATACTGGTTTCCATACACCTGATGTCCTAGAAACCAAGGTAGTTGTTTACTGAGCTCAAGCGGAACTGAAGGCGATTACTAAAATATCGTAGTTACTAGATTAACCTGAGGCTAATTTCATTCCTGTTTGACCTACAACGATGAAATTCGAAATGGAGCCTCTGTAGGACTGGTAAGAACGACGACGTGAGGGCCCTCCCTAATCAGATGAGTGAGTCTTCCTTCAATCCCCAAATTTCTCCGTTTACAAAAAAAAATTGTAAGCGTAATTTTCTCCGTTTTCAAGGAAAAACGTTGAATGTGGATATATGCAGTACGGTACTGCAATTCGTGCGTCCAAAAACACGTCCATGATGCAATGTCTCAAGGAAAAGGAGAATGAATACAACTACTAGTCAACAATACATTCTTGTTTTCCAGTATCGCAACGACAAATCACTTAATTCTTGTTTTACAACTAGTAAACAATCATTGATTGAATTTTGTTTACC
Source organism: Leptopterna dolabrata (assembly GCA_954871275.1). Taxonomy (NCBI): domain Eukaryota; kingdom Metazoa; phylum Arthropoda; class Insecta; order Hemiptera; family Miridae; genus Leptopterna; species Leptopterna dolabrata. The sequence continues at coordinate 20,154,452 of OX940987.1, read as the reverse complement.
TATTTTTTGTTACCTACCGAACTGTTTACCTATTTGGTAGTGGGCAACCATGGAGCCACATCGAAATAGAAAACATTTCCAGGATCACACACCGAAAAAGTAACCTACCGAAGGTACTTTAGCAATGACAAACTGCATCACCATGCTTTAAGTAGTGACCAGACATCCACTACTTTTCAACCCGTGGTCCTGCTGTCCTTCGGACTCCTTTTATACATCTAAAGCTACTTCTTTCTAAAACGGTACTTTCAAAGGACCATTCATTCTGATATGAAAATGAATAAAAATACACTAAAGGATGTAACAAAACAAATCTTTCAATATAAATTTTCACGGGGCATCCCTTTAAATGGAGAACAGAAAGCCAACTTCCAACCAGTATCTGATATTACTAATAGCATGAAGTTAGGCATCTCGAAATAGGTAGATAGGTACGCTTAAAAATTATTATGCTGAGCAGGTGACGAGTCACAAGTTTTGTCTTGATTTAGATTTTCTTGGATTGTTCATGTTCAAAGACAGCTATTTTGTTTTTTCCCAAGGCAAAGTGTATTATTTGCGTTCCTTTATATTACTCCTCAAATCGAGTTCCTCGATTATGACCTCTTGATCTCCGAAAACACCTATATTTTGTGTGTGCAATGAATTGCCTTTTTCTTGACACCTAACATCCAATGTCTACAAAACAATCTAAATCAGGTTTTCTTAAACCTGCTTCGTATAAATCATCTAATCAGCTTAAAAACCTACATGTAGAATAAGAAACACCTTGAATGGTATTTACAACGTTCTCATCTAGGTAGAGTTCCAGTGGTCCTGCTTTTCAAGTCGGAAAATTATGGTCACCGTAATTATAGGTAACTATGAAAACGGATGGATAGACTAATGAAGATCTGAGGTGACACCAGCTATCACTAATAATGATACGTAAGTTGCTTGGGAACCTTGGGCTATGGTGTACGTGGATGTGACGATGGGGTCAAGGTGCAATTCGCAAGTTTAGTGTACTACATAGGATGTACGTGTGTTGAGAAGCAACGGATACAGTTTGTGTTAGAAAGGCGTGAAATTGTAAGGTCCGCGATCGATTGGCCCCTCGAGGCACGACCATTCTCTCCACAAGCAATTGCAACACATGAAAAATATAGGCACTTCAAGTGAGAGGATTTCTAGACCAATTACTCTTGTCTAGCGGGGGCTAAAGATATAAAATAGTCATACACAGTAACGAGCCAATACTTTAGGTCGGGTTCAAACGTTACTCTTTCATTAGATTTGTCTGAGGTAAATTAATAAATTTACGTTTAGTCTAGCCCCCCGCTACAGAATAAGCTTGAATCTCGGAGACCTGCTCACTGTTAAATTCAAAATCAAAGGTTGGGACTGTACTGCCCCATGACTCTCTTCAGTAAGCAGTACTTGGCGTGTAGTGGAACTGTTCTCACTGAGAGATTTGTGCTCATCTCGCATTAGTCTTGGCTCGATTTTTCCATTCATTTTGCCTCGCCTTCGACACCGACAGATTTATCATCTTTGTGAATGTGGGTTGTCGAAGAAGCTCGCAGAATGAACATCCTAAAAAATTATTTTCATCCTCCTCCAATCCATCCAACAATGCGCCTGAAATTTTCAGGGATCGTGCGCGATGGGCCCAGAATTTGAGAACGGATGGATCATTGGTACGGAAACTGCGCATGCGCAAACGAGAATTGGGGGTAAAACATTTGATGGCCCAATGGTAAAACAATTGATGGCCCAATAACTTGGATGAAAATTTCACCAACTTTTCTTTACACTACGCGGAGAAATTTTCGTTCAACTTAATTTGTATTCGGTACCTACACATTATGCTTCACGCACAAAAACAAATAATTATAACATTTTTGAATCCACCGCATATTTTATGAAACTGTAATTGCCCGGCCGGCTCCCGTACTAACTTAAGCAATCCTGGGGGAATACCCCAGTAGGTATTGATCACAGGAAACAGTGATCTATGCAATGACCTATACCTACCCTACACGAATATATAACAAACCGTTGTGTAATTATTTGCAGCGTGTGTGCTTGAGAAACAAGATACAAATGGGCCAAGACACATCGCTTATTGAGGACTGCAATGGCAACCAACTGATTTTATGATACTTTTCCCTTTCTCCTTCTACCTCCGCAAAACAAGGAATGGGATTTAAAAAAAATAAAATATTCCGAACTTTCGCAAAAAATTTCAGTTTGAAGCCCGTTTTCTAAGCGATATTTTTTAGATGAGGGTGGTTAAAAGTAAAAATGCGGCAAGAAATGCCGTATCAGGTCTATTGACATCTGACTAGCTGTTGGCTTCGGAGGCGGAGGTTCTCAATGCCGCCAACAACCGAACATTAGAAATGGCAAAATTTCCTGGCAACCTTCAAGAACCTTTGCTGTGACTTCGTGAACCTCCCTTCAGTTTGATTTAAATATATTGGTTTGGTTTAAATGTATTTAAAAGTTTGCGGTTCCATCCATCCACTGCGGTTCTGTACATAGTTTAAAGTGATGCACTAGCGCTCCAAGCGGGCGATTTACCAGCTACGCCATTTCTAGTGGGAACTCAGAAATTCAAATTTCACGCTCGTTTTCTGTCTAGACTTTCCGACATAAACACTCATAAATGTGTGGTAAATGAGTGTTAATTTCCGTTACTGAACCGAATTTGGCCAAAAAAATTGAATTTGTAATCCACGAAAATTGCCCATCATCACGCGCGGGAAGCGTGACGATAGAAAGGGGAAGCGCGAGACCCATGCAAGACAAAGGCGAATCTTTCACCTGTTCACACAACACGAACAAATCTAATCGAACAAATCTAATAAAGTCAATCGTGTGAACACAGCCTTAATACTACTCATTGGTCCAAAATTTGCCGATTTCTTTCCTCCAGCTAAAAGAAGCTAAATCATGAGGAAAATCCAATTATTATTTGGGAGAAACAACTAATATTTACTTGGTTTCTAAAATAGATTAACTGACATCCGCAGTTTACAAGTTGACCGGAACATGTTCTCCGCTAGTTCCAACGACCTTTTCGTTATTAAACTTTTTGAACCGTTTTTAAATTATATTCACATTAACAGCGCTACAAAATTGATTCTTTGGTTGCAAATTTGAACAATTATCATGGGTTACGCTAGGTGATCAGTGAACATGGATACTTCTACATCAAACGAAATGCGCAGTCTAAATTAGTATTACGTTTTCGGGCTCTGTAATATGCATTTCCCCATAATTATGACCCTAAAAATCAATACCACATACCTGCCCACGCGGTTCGCCTAATCAGAAGAATGGAAACCCACAACAGACGTTTAAAATCGGTGTTTAACAGGGGTACTGCCATGATTTGTAATACTTTTACAAAACTCGTCCTGTTTATTGGTTTCAGAATTGCACTGGATGTGCGTCAATTGGCAAATCGACATGCTCACTCTGCGACCAATGGTATGAGTCAGAAAAATTCTTCCGTCAGTAAAAATACTGTATTTCCTGTCACTGGTTCACCATGGAAAGTTCGAGCGTTATTCCGATGACGAAGAGATTACACAATTAACTAACAGCCCGCCCTTCCACTCTTATCTTGTGGTCTTTGGACGCGGTTGATGCACACACAAAGCTAAACGCTGTTGGAGAGACAGGTGTTGAGATAAGGTAGATAACGGACAGCTTTTTGCTTTATTGGAAACCCCATGAAATACAAGTGAAACTATCAAGTACTTCGCTCACATTTTTTTATATACGAACATGGGCGCGTCTTCATGGTCAAGTCGGATACGGTCGGATTTTAGACCTTCAACTAGGTTACCTCTTTGTTTTACGAAAGAGGTGCATTACCCACCTACCCAGCTCAATCCCCAGAATCTTGGGCCGCCTATAAAACCCGGACCTACATGGACAGCCCCAATGGCGCTGTACGGGCAATCGAGAGTCCCGGTTTGATATCAAACTAGAAAAGACTGGTTATACTTGTAATTGTCTTTCAAATTTCTGTACTTGTAACTGTCTTTTAAATTTCTATCTCTCTTTGAGAATGATCTGGAGGCACTAGGGGGGGGGGGGGGGGGGGGGTATAACTTCTGAATTGCATAAAAACCAGGCCTGGACTATTAAACATGATGAGCCAGTACACCGTTTGGCGAAGAAACCTCTGGCATTCTTTAGTATAAACCGTGGAATTTAATAGGCACCAGAAACTTGTTTTTTTACGAGGTAGTTTTTGAAACGTTTAACAACGCGTACTAACGAGCCTTGATTTGATTTTTGACACGGTTTAGTGAAATGCGTTTTTCTTAGTTTGAGGCACTAGGTAATGAAGAATTCCCTCGGTCGAAAACTTTGTAGTACAACTTTTATCCTAAGGTGTTTACCGCGACCCCTGAACCTTTCATGATAATTCTATATACAATCAATTTTACATTCTGTCAAATACAGTTTTCACGATGAGTTATGACGAATCAAAAACCATGCAAGTTATTACACAACAGTTGTTTTCCCGTACAGATGCCTACCCTTCTGCGTAGATCACCATTTTCTGTGGTGAACACCCACCCACAAGCTTCCCCCACGAAAGCCCTGAATCGAGCTTCACGCTTCCCCCAGGAAAGCCCTAAATAGTAAATTTATGCAACTAGAGTCGAAAGTATTAGCTCCCTAACGTTTGGCACTACAGTTACATAAATATGCAATTTTCCACCGCCCTCATATCCTGTAACGAGCCGTTTCGGCGTCACTAACGTCCCACCCGGTCATTTCTGAAATTTAATGGTCGGTGAACTTAAGTACTATCTCTACACGCCTTGGGTCATGAACAACAACCTTTCGGCAATATTACAGCACGAATATGCATTTTTCTGAAACTAACGCCCAGCATCGAGGACCAACTACCTCCCAAATGGGACCTAAAACCAAATTTCATCAATTTTTCCATTTCAACCAAAGAAAGTGCGGCGGACGCAGACATTTTTTCAATTCCATTTTCGGGTTCTACGTTCCTTGAAACGGAGGCCAACTGGGGGGGGGGGGGGGTCTTTTTCATACTCAATTCCAAAGATTCATTACTACTAAAGAACACCCAACTTGAACTGCATTTAATCGAAATACATTTGAACGCAATTATAAATTAGAAATAAATTTAACACAATACTGAAATAAATAAGTACCAACTACAAATGAGTTATTAGGTCTACGTACTTTTAACCCTTTCCTACTAAAATACCGCAAAAAATGTCCGACATTTTACTCCAATTCCAACTCAACTTACATCACTGTCACTGCTTAGTACGATGTTGACAACAACTTCATGAGCCTCTCTTGGGCTCTAAACTCAAACCAACCGAACAAAACAGCTTCTTTATGCGAGTAACCGCTAACAAGGCGACATTGTTATCCCTGTACACACCACTCGCCTCTGTTTTCTAAATGTAGAAGACAACAGTTCTAAATGTAGAACACAATGCTGCCGACAAAACGTCGAACGTATGACTCATTGCGTCGTTTTCGGGGATTGAGTCAATTTTTACAATTCGAAATACAGATTATGAGAAAAAAGGTTATCTCGAATTTATGATCGTATTCGGAAAATTCGCATGGAATTGTAAGTTTCTTGCGCTAGTACCAAAACGTGATCAGATCCTTGAACAAATGTTGGTTTTTCAGCGCTTCAGCATGTACCATTCGGTATGTATCAAAATACATACTACTTTATTCTTATTCTTCGTATCAAAACTCTGACTACTTTAAAGCAAACGCGTTTTTATTCTTCATGTGCTGACCCTGAACTCCAACAGAACTAATGAGGGTACTAACATATATATCGTCGACACAATGATAGAGGGACGCAGATAGACAGAAAATTCCAGATTCGAGAAAATCACAAGATGAAAATTTGGTAATTAATTTACCAACTTTACATGTGAAAACCATTTTGGTTTATTATTTTCAATAACGAACCTTTGGAATCCAGCATGAAAAAAATCCCCCCCCCCCCTCCTCAAAATTTGATGGTTTACGTTTCAAGGTGCTCAGAATCCGAAAATGCAATTTAAAAAAAATTCTATCTGTCCCCCGTACTTCACATTTTTCTTAGTTAACATGAACCGAAATTGATGAAATTTAGTGTGTAGGTCCCGTTTGGGGTCTGGTTGGTCCGCGAAGCTCTGCGTTACTGTCAGTCATCTCTAGGGGAGAAAAATAGTAGTTGAAATTTTCAGAACGCCGCCGCCGTAGCTCGATAACTTTCAATACAAGGGTATGTTTTTTTTACGGTTGACTTGATTGACTTTACTGATCTTGACTTGAAGAATTTTTTGAGACCCGTTCGTTTGCGTCGAAAAGCTTCGTCAACATGATCAAGAATCAAACTGTACAAATCCAGCCCAGATATCATCGCTAGGGAGCACCTGATTATAATCAGAGAAGCCTGTATGAAGTCGAGTTGGATGTTCTGTGATATTATTTAGTTGAAAAATTATGGATCTTTTGGATTTTGTTGATAGGTACTTTCGCAACTTGAACAAACGGTCGAGTATTATTGGATAAATTATTACAAAATTATTACACAACGGTAAATTACTGCCTATACTATCTACGTATCTATAGAGGTAAATGATTACACAGCGGTTTATTATTTACATTATGCTTCATGAATAACAACAAATAATAATTAATCATTCATTGAATTATTGAATGCCGCGCATTTGTATGAAACTTTAATTCCCGGGCCAGTTCCAGTACTTCATTTAGGGCTTTCCTGGAGGGAGCTTGAGGGTACTGACCACAGAAAACAGTGATCTACGCAGAAGGGGCATTTATACAGGTAAATAATAAACCGTTGCGTAATAATTTGCAGAGTTTTTTCTATATTTTTATTACTTACTTGGTGATTTGACACTTTACTCTTCAAGAACCTTTCGGAAGTAGTACCTACTTAGTTCAACATCATTTTATCATTTTGCAGACGATAATACCGTTTGCATTAACGACCTATAATAATCTAATTACGAGTACATTCTCAAAATTCGTGTACATGCAAGGACGATTTCTAGATTATTCAGAAATTTTCCAGTGTTTCTAATACCCAATATATACAAGGGTCCTGTAGCAAGCGAATTTTTTTCGACTCGCTACTGAAATAAAGAGGAATAGTACATCTATTCTGCCTTCCATCAGATGAGGTAGTTCGGCTTTTTCGGTCTGTTGTACGCGATGAAATGGTTATGACAATTCCAAGTTTTTCAACTCGAAAGCCCTCTAGATAATTGTGAAATACTTTTTAAAAACCGGTAAACTTTCTACTTTTTCAGGTTTTGGCATATAATACCTGAATGGTGCATCGCACAGAAGCCTCTTACCGAAGCTTGAGATTAAACTCGGTCTCGAATGACCTCCTTAAACATTATTTGGTTTAGCGGGGTGGTCAGCATCGGCAGTCGAAAATGGGCAAATTTTTACATTTTTACTGCTGTTTCACACGCCAGTAACTAAAAAACGGTTATTCCAAATATGTCATATAAAAATAGTTATAGAGCACCAAATTCTGGGTTCAGAACACCCCTATTATTATTAAAATATTCAACTGATTGAAACCTGAAATTCTAAACTGAACATTATAATGAAAATGGGGTGCTCTGAACGCAGAATTTGAAGCTCTACAACTTTATTAAATGACATTCTTCACTTAGAATAACCGTCTTTTAGTTACAGGCGTGTGAAACTGATCACAACACTTTTCAGTCAAAACTGAAAAATTGCCGATTCTGAATAAACCGCTAAACCCAATTCAATATTTAAGGAGGTCATTCAACGTAGAAATTATTGCTCTTTAGTTTTGGCAAGAGTAACGATGCTCCCTTCAGATGTTGTAAGCCAAAAAGTGACGGAAGTCAGAAAATTTACCGGTTTTTCAAGTACATCCCTATGTTCAGCAGGGCTTTCGAGTTGGAAAAATTGAATTTGTCATAAGCATTTCAACACACATGAAACTTCAAACGAACAAAAAACGCAGAAAAAAATCGGATCTTTTCCGTTGTGTCAGCAATCCTAAAATATTTTCTATTAGTTTCTATTCTCTCTATTCTATTTTATATTAGTTTCCTCATGAATAAAGGTATACACACAAATATTTGTTTCATTACAACGTTAATAGAAAATATTTTAGGATTGCTGACAAATAACGGAAAAGATCCAAAAAATCTAACAGGTGATGCAAGCACCCCCCCCCCCCCCCCCCCTTATCCCACCAACCATTTCGGTACGATTTCCCTGACTATAAGGTCAGTATTCATAGAGGTGAAGTCAGGAAACGGATCACGTGTAGAAGGTTCGCAAGAGTCCTTTCAGGGCCTAAAACCCCGTCGACCCTGAAAAATCGTGAGTGGGTCCTCTGTCCGTAGTACTGGTTCGAAACACGAGGGCCACCGTCGCGCCAAATGAGGAGGTACTCACGTGCATAAATATTTAAAAAATGTTTTGCACACTACGCGCCTGTTAATTTGTTTTTTGGTTTATTATTTCAATAATGAACCATTGGAATCGAGCATGAAAAAAAAAATTCTTACCCCCCTCAAAATTTGATGGTTTACGTTTCAAGGTATGTAGAATCCAAAACTGCAATAAAAATATTTCTGTCTGTCCGCCGTACGGGCCACTTTTCTTAGTTACCATGAAAAAAAATTGATGAAATTCGGGTTATAGGTTCCGTTCGGCGTCTAGTTGGTCCTCGAAGCTCGACGTTAGTGTCAGTCATCTCTAAGGGGTTCAAAATAGGGGTTGAAATTTTCAAAACGCCTATAACAGAATCATTCGTTTCTAGTTTTGGCCCAACTGAAAGGTACGCCCTCGTTTTGGAGAGCGGTTTCTGCACCCCCAGTCTCAACGCTACTTTGCACAGGAAATGCCTCAAAAACGACATTTCATTACTTGGATAAATTACCTTATTGTGGTCTGACATATTATGGAAAATACTGTGACCTTTTCATAGAAGACAAAACCGTACTGAGCGCAAGATAAGGTTTTCTTCTTCGTGTCATGCATTACATGAATTTATACGAATTCGTGCACTTGTGAAAGTCCTGATAACAACCTTCTGAGTGGTTTGAATTGCGCCGTCAGATACGATTTTCTCCATAGCAATCCGTACACATGAATTTGTTTAACTACTCTTATCAGGTCAGATAAGAGATTAATTTCAACATAGATAAAATTTTTTTTCTCCGACCGAATTTCGCATCATGATAGATTTGAATGCGGTCATTGCGTCTTTACCTAGCACTCTAAATTCAAATTCAGAAAAGAGTACTCTGTTCTGCGGTCATGACAGATTTATCTTTATTCGCTCCGAAATCCGCTCAAGAGTTTACTGCAGCGTTTTTGTTGAAGTTTTACACAGATATGTCTTAATTTTGAGGCAAGTTGATGCTGTGATCAGCCTATCAATCTGGGGAAACTCGCATAAATACATTTAGAAATAAATAAAAAGAGGGTATCAAAAGGTTACCTGTTCTAGCTGTAAACAGATACAGGTTCGATACTGCAAGGCGCCCTGAGACTGCTTGAAAATAATGGCGTTTTGGACTACTGTGGGAAACCGGTGCCGTTCCAACGGCCAAAGTTAGGATGACGCCAAAATGCTCCAATTCCGGACTATGATAATTTATATACCTATCTAATTATAGTATTTTTCATTCAAGTTCTGTAAAATCGCCGATTGAGTACCTAACAAGTACCTAATAGCTCAATACTTTGGAGGACTGACGAACTTCCCCGAAATCACCGGGTTTGAATACAAAAAATGTTACATGGGGTAGCTAATGAAATGGAAACGACGACACAGAAAAGTAATTTACTGCAATCAGGTAGGTACTTGAATTGCACCACTCACAATTCATGAGTAGGATAGACACAATAAGTGCATGGGATGGACTCCTAAATTTGTAAATTTACTTTAAATCCGGACAAGTGGTCACCCACGCAATAACTTGCCAGATCTTGAGTAATATATACATTTAATTTTATGACCTTTAATAATAATTATAGTGTCTATGTGATTACAAAGGTTTCTGGCACAACCAATTTTTAAGCTGTATTATAATTATTATTTGTAGTGATTATCATGACTACTTACGAAGCACAGCAAATTGAATATGAAGAGGAGGAACTTCGCGGTGCAGGAGCAAATTCCCATTTTGGTGGTTATTGGATCACGAAGTTATATAAATTAGGTATAAGAAAACCTTTGATGGACACTTGTTGCGGCGCTGAAGGAGGAAGCAATAAGTTACACGCAACTCACGTTATTGAAACCAGAGCGGAATGAGAACTGAACTGAATGAGAGGGGCTGTAAATAGTGGTAAGGGGGACGAGCGGCTAGGGGCAGAGCCTATTGAACTGCTAACAGCCGTTCCTGTTCCACCGCAGAGTGGCTGTCACTGTGATTGGCAATTCGGAATCGGAAGGAAACGGCATCCGCCAAGCTCTACAATTTGGACGCTCGCGCATTCGATTACTTCGTCAGTCTTTTTCTAAGGAAAAACAAACTACTTGACGACCCACTTCGTGGAACAATCGAAACGGTGACGAAGAGCTGTGACCCTGTGTCCTGTGACTAGGGTTACCAGATTCCCTCTTCCAAAAAAGAGTATATCCTTGGTTAAAAAAAGAGATTATACATACATAAATTATATATATCTCTTTTTTTTAACCAACCGTCTTTGTATGAACTGGTACGTGAAATCACCCAACTAAATTTACTGGGATAATAAAAATAAGATTTTATTAGGTCAGTTAAATTTTTACACACAATGTTGTTGTTGACATTGTGGAATTTTATATAAGTAACTACATTTCAACCAAACCGATGAGGGACAGGTGGAGTATCCATGCATAGGTTTTACATGCATTTGAGATCATCCAACACCTCACCTCCGTCTATCTTCCAAATTTCTCCACTTTACGTTGATTTGCAGGGTAGTTATGGGCGTTTCAAGAATTTAACGTTTGCGCATGCGCAGGCGAAAGTCGGTACGATTTCAATGATTTTGATGTGGACCATCTGCGATCAGTACCTTCAGAATTTCAGCTCTCTACGAATGATTTCGCGTTACAAGGAAACGGTCAGCATTTCATGTTCGCGCATCCGCAGACGGAAGTTACAGTACGATTCCAATGAAATTCATAAGGAACTATCAAAGTATTATGTATTATTCGTGATCGACCCTCCAAGTTTGAACTCATTTCAACGATATTCAAGGTAATTATGGGGGTTAAAATATTTCATGTTCGCGCATCCGCAGACGAAAGTTACAGTACGATTCCAATGAAATTCATTTGGAACTATCAAAGTATTATTCCTGCTCGTCCGTTCAAGTTTGAACTCTTTTCCACGACATTTAAGGTAGTTATGGGAGTTTCAAGTATTTCTCGCTTGCGCTAGCGCAGACGAAAGTTACAGTAGGTACTTTTTCAGTGATCTTGGTGTGGAACATCTGTGACCCAACCCGCGCACAAATTTCAGCCCATTTCGAACATTATTTCGGGTAGTTATGGGCGTTACAAGGAACTGACCACAGACAGACACGGAACCAAAAACGTCTGCCAAGTTGGGTGGGCGTAACAGCTTCCTCACTTATGAAACATGGACGTGTAAAATCAGTTGGTAGAAAAATTATGCGTCAAAACGATTGAACAGCAATAAACAGAGTAGTGATAGATTACCTAACATGCGTAATAAGATCAAACATTCAATATTTTTTCAACATGCCATGTTCGCACATCCGCAGACTAAAGTTACAGTACGATTCCAATGAAATTCATAGGGAACTATCAAAGTACTATTCCTAATCGACCCTCCAAGTTTGAACTCACTTCAACGATATTTAAGGTAGTTATGGGTGTTTCAAGTATTTCACGTTTGCCCATGTGCAGACGAAAGTTGCGGTACTTTTTTAGTGATCTTGGTATGGGACCATCTGTGACCCCACCCGCACGAACCCTCAAAATTTCACTCCATTTCGACCATTATTTCGGGTAGTTATGGGCGTTACAAGGAATTGACCACAGACTGATTGACACGGAACCAAAATTTTCCTTGATGTCGGAAACGCGAGTGGAAATTTTCATTTTGGAGGACGTCAATGTTTTCGACTCTTGCACGAATACAAAGCTTCCCTATGAGTAGTGAGGAAGCAAAATGTTATACCTATCACTTATAGCGATACTACTAGTCATCACTTATAGTGAAAACAGATACCTAACAGATACCAGAAAAACCTACCTATCGTTTACGTTTATTATCCATTGAACAAGTGAAGCGACTTGAGTTGGAAGATCTTTGGGATGGAACGGCTCTAGCCGCCGTTCTTTGGTGGAACTGGAACGGCCCTGCTCACAGGCTCTGTCCCCAGCCCCTCGTTGTTTGTTATTGTTGTTGGTTGGAAAGGAAGGGGAAAGGTCGGCTGTGGTTGGGTGGGGACAGGTAACTGCGCCATTGACCGGTTGGAGGGGAAGCGTCCGGGTCCTTTTGCAATCTCAAATAGGGATGTCCGATTCTCCAAAATGAATCGATTTTTTAGAAAAGTATCGAAAAGAATCGCGATTATTTTTTCAAAAAGCATCGATACATCTGAGAATCGATTCTTTTTTCTCAAAACTCAATCTAGTCGGAGTAGAAAGTGAAGAAACAAAAATATTAGGTACATTATGAAACCTGAATTCCAGTAACTACTTATACTCGTACATCCAATTGCTACCCAGCTTCAGCACATTAAACAGAAATAGGTAGGTAGATATTATGAGAAAAACAACAAGTATTATTGTAAAAAAGGATCTGGTCTACAGAGCAATGGAACACAAAAATATTTGTCCAGAGCAGAAAAGTATCGGTTTCCGATTCTCGAAAATCAGAATCGTATCGGCCGATTCTTAAAACGAAAAAAATAATCTAAAAATATCGATTATTTTTGAGCATCCCTAAATTCTCAAAAAGACTTACAACGTACGAATGTACCGCGTGCGTCCTTTTATTATTTCTTCGGTGTCCCAAGGCGAAAATACGTAAAAGTAGGCAATACCTACTCCGTGGTAGAAGGTAAATTATTGAGCCTACCTACCGAGGCTGAGGGCCACTGCTCTAAATCTCGAGTCACGAAGTTTCATAGTTTCATAGTTCATTTATTTATAATTTTACACAGAAATAGGGTTCAAACCCCTCCTTGTTTCTATACATAATAATAGCATGAAGTACATCGATAGTCAGCCTTCATAGATCACAGCCATCATCTCTTTCGATTGTCTCTCATACTTCTTTAAATTCATCCCCCACATATTTTCTTCCAATTGCCTTCTTCCAGTTCTTCCCATTCTAATCTTTCATCCCCCCCACACTTTCCGAGGCTCACTTTCTCCACTCAATGGCCTGAGCTTTCAATTCGTTTCTTAAAACATAAAACCCTCCTCCACCCTCTTTGAAATAATGGAAATTGGTAAACTCCCTTGTTTGACCACACTTCCTTTACTGTTCCACAATTTTTTCCTCCTCACTTAAAGCCTGTAATTTTAAAAAGTTGGTGGTAGCACATAATTCCTGTGTAAGGTATTATTGATATTTATAATATTAAGACGCGCCATCCCGTCGGTAATTTCAATTTATTTGGCATTAATCTTCAAAATTACTTTAATCTGCGCATCCTTATCCAAATATTTAAAATTGTCCATGGCCTAGCACCCCCTTATCTTTCTTCATTAATTCATCTCCCCTTCTCCAACCGCTCCCGGGCCATCATGATCATGAGACATCACTCCTCACTTTTTGGTAAATCCTTCCAAATTGCAGGTGCACGGCTGTGGAATTCCCTACCTCTCCGCATTCGGTCGGTCCCCACCCTTGGACGGTTCAAATCTTTTATATCTATCTTGTACAAATCAGCAGAGTAGCGCTTCCTTCTTCTTCTCTTTTTTATTCTCTCCTTCCTCTTATTCTTCTTTTTTCCCCCTTCATTTCTTTCATCCTACCTGTAATATATTATAACTTCCAGTATTTTAACTTCTCTTCGTTTTGCATTATTGTGTAACTTTTCATTTATGTCATTTGCTGTGTACCATGGGCCCTCGTGGCCTCCAACACTAATAAAGCCGTTTTTATTATTATTATTATTATTAAACCCATTTTCATTTTACTTTATGCGTATATATTATTTTTTTGTCCCTTAACTCTTTATAGTTTGTATCTGTAAATTAATACAGCTTGATGTTCATTCATGTAATTATAGTTAGTTGTACACAAGGAAGGGAATAGCATGAAGTACATCGATAGTCAGCCTTCATAGATCACAGCCATCATCTCTTTCGATTGTCTCTCGTACTTCTTTAAATTCATCCCCCACTTCTTTTCTTCCAATTGCCTTCTTCCAGTTCTAATCTTTCATCCCCCCCACACTTTCCGAGGCTCACTCCCTATGTACAGAGTTTTAAATAAATAAACTCTTCTTTCTAGAAGGAATGGAGAGATTTACGTACAACGTTGTGGAAAAAAGAAGTGTGCTCTAGTTCGTCGAATAAACAAAATCCCCAACCCTACGAAATAACCTACTCCATTTATTTCGCCTTAATGTTTGTAAGTAGTAACAAAATCTTAGCTAAAAGCCACCAACTTCGAAAATTCGCTCTTATGGTCATGCTGCAAGATAAGAACTTCTTTCTAGCATGGTTGTCAACATAAGCAAACTTACAAAACGAAGAGCCTCTACAACACCTGCCCAGCACTACGGAAGAAAAGGCCCAACGCAATACCTACAGAATGACGGTCGGTAAGCCCACAAGGAATCTACTCATTGCGATGACTCAACCGTCTTCCACTTGTTTCGAGTCGTTCGTTCGACAAATGGGATATTTTTAGCTCCAACTCATCTCACGAACGAACTCGATCGCCTACCGTGAGGCACTTAAGCTATGGTCTATTTCACCAGTTATGAGTGTTGCACACCGAAACCGAAACTTACATGGTACCTAGGTACCTACCAATTTATTCTGAAAATGTGATGCTTGAAACAACCAGCAGCCTATACAAACACTTATACGGAAGTCTACGAAGTTAGGGTAGAGGGTACAAAAATAGGTCTATGGAATTAATAGGGTAGGAACAGTAATTTAATCAATCAAAATTTTTAATTATAATCAGTCAGAATCTTAGGTATTACATAATGCAATTAATTGGTAGGTAACTATAGGTGTAGGTACCATTATTTAGCGTCTCACTTCCTTGGGGTAGGTACAATGCAACCAACCTGATCAATAATTATTTTTATTTTCAACGATTTCTTCATTAAAAAGAAAAAAGCTGCAAATTATTACACAACGGTTTATTATTGGCCTGAATAGAAGCCCCTTCTGCGTAGACCACTGTTTTCTGTGGTCAACACACTCGAGCTCCCTCCAGGAAAGCCCTAAATGGAGTACTGGAGCCGGCCCGGGAATTGAAGTTTCATACAAATGAGCGGGATTCAATCATTCAACCATTTATTATTTGTAGTTATTCATGAAGCATAAGGTAAATAATAAACCGTTGTGTAATAATTTACTTGTATAGATGCCTCTTCTGCGTAGATAATATAATAAACCGTTGTGTAATAATTTATCCAATAATACTAAAACGTTTGTTTAAGTTGTTAAAGTACCTTTCAACAAAATTCAAAAGAGCCACCATTACTCAAATGGATTAATATCACAGAACAACCAACTCGACTTCATAAAGCCATCCGTGATTATAATTAGGTGCACCCTAGCGATGATATCTGGGCCTGATTTATACCGTTTGATTCACGATCTGTTGACGAAGCTTTTCGGTGCAAACGAACGGCTGGTCGTACAATGCTCCGGGTGGTCTCAAAAATGCTTTAGTTCAATATCAATTTAAAAACGTTAAAAAAACCATACCTTTCTACTGAACGTTTTCGAGCTACGGCGTTCTGAAAATTTCAACACCTATTTTTCACCGCTTAGAGATGACTGAAAGTAACGTCGAGCTTCGAGGACCAACTAGACCCCAAACGGGACCTACAAACCAAATTTAATTAATTTTCTCATGGTAACTAAGAAAAGTGCGAGGCACGGCGGACAGAATTTTTTATTGCATTTTCGGATTCTACATACCTTGAAACTTAAACCATCAAATTTTGTGGGAGGGGGTTAAAATTTTAAGATTAAGATTCCAAAGGTTCATTATTGAAAATAATAAACCAAAATACGCTCGAATTATTATACAACGGTTTATTGTTTTCCTGTACAGATAGCAGATATTTAGCCCCCGTTATTTAGCCAGTGATCCCGTGACCATTTATGGGCGTTTTAAAATATTTCCACCCCTATTTTTAACCACCTATCACCAGTAATTAGCCACTCAGTGATACCTGGGCTACAGTTCTGACACACCGTACGGTTCATGCTCATGTTTCAGTTTCATTTTCGGTTCACACCTCAGAGCCTCACTGTGAACGAACGCTTCCGCCTGCCGGGTGGGGGTT
Organism: Leptopterna dolabrata; assembly: GCA_954871275.1. Classification (NCBI taxonomy): domain Eukaryota; kingdom Metazoa; phylum Arthropoda; class Insecta; order Hemiptera; family Miridae; genus Leptopterna; species Leptopterna dolabrata. The sequence continues at coordinate 20,137,907 of OX940987.1, read as the reverse complement.
CACCTTCGCTCCCGTTCCACAACCTCCGTGGTCTTCCCCATTCTGGAGCATGTACCATGTTTCATAGTTTCTGTCGATGTAAGTGAGTAGACATCATCCGGGGTCAAGCGCCTAGTTTTATTCCATGTTCGGATTCTACGTACCTACCTTGAAACGCAAGCCTTAAAATTATGAGGCGGAGTTAACTTTTTTTTTCATGCTCGATTACAAAGAACTTAATTTATTATTGAAATAATAAACCAAAATATGTGGTTAACTACTTCTCACTGTAGTTTCTTGTTCCATTCCATAAGTTCATTAACTAGGCAGGTATGGAAAAATTGTAAAACAAAAGTTGAAAAATCCGTCTATCCTAATAATAACAGACATAGAACAGCTCGTCTATGGTCATTGGGGCTCTACACGCATTCGAGGATGGAGTGACTGCGCTATGAATCATGTCAAGGGACCCCTTCCTAAACTGATAAAGTTTGCAGGAAACCGCTTATTGACACCTGATTCAACCGTGGCTCGAGAGCTAATTACTTCGTCATCGGTCAACATTTCCTCCAGGGAACAAGTAAAATTACTGAGATAAAACAAATTCAAGTGGCTCTCGAAATTTATTCGTCCATAAATATAGCTGTCAAGGAAAATAGGTAGGTACCTTGAAATGCAAATTACGGGTAACCTATCTTGTCACTCGGCTGGTTATTTTAAATTTAGATTCGTAATATTATCTGGGGTTGGAAAATGGCGCAGAATACAAATAATGGTCTAAATCGACCAGAAACCACTTAAAACTTATGTACTTAGTATAGGCATTTGATTGTAATTGGAAATAGTTGAGAGTAATTGGAAATATCAGGTTCCTGAAAACATAATAATATGTAAATTCAAGCTGTTGTTCAATTGTTATTCAGCTAATAACAGTTATTCCAAAGGACCATTTGTCAGCGGATTTTCGAACTACATAAAATTTCGAATATTTTCCACGGTCACACCCACTTGGCCCGTAAACGTGTGTGTTACCTACCTCTGTAAATGTTGCTGTTTTTGGTCAAATTACGACCTTCCTCTATTTTTGTTAATTTCAACGTAGATATTTATTTAAAGTAATTTTTAACCTTTAAACAGAACAAATATTTGTGAACTGAAATAGTCTATTTCAGTCTTGACAATTCCTACCATTTTTGGTGAATGAAATTAAGGCCATTTTTGACGATTCTGCCAACTAAAAATTTTGGCCCTACAGCAACAGCTCATTTTCTTCAAAAATTCGCCAGACGCAGAGGTACCTATTAGTAATAAATACTGGTTTTGAACTTGAGGAGGAGAAATCATATAGTAAGGTGTAACATTCCCTTAGGTGGGTAGGTTATTAGGTAGGTAGGTAGGTAATCATAAACTCGGGGCTGATTTAAAATAAAAATAAAAAAACAATAAACTTTATTTACATTCTCTGTTTAAAAGAACATGCTCAGTAATAACTATAGATATTATCATTGTTTTTACAATCAACGTTAAATTGCAATGTGAAGCATGATATAAATGTGGGTGCAATTTTTTGGCACATTGCGTAGGTAGTCAATACTCGTTTAGATACTCAAATAGGAAACTTCATATTTTGTCATTATTTAACAAGATGAGTTAGAACTTCGCCGATTTGACGAATTCATTGTTAGATATACTGTAAGTTCTCGCATTGCTGGATTACAATCTGAATGAGAAGCTTCAACATGGATTTCCTTCCGTTTCTGTATATAAAGCTCTTATACAATAATTCTGTAAAGCCGTCTGAGCCTCCTCATACGCGCATGATGACCTAGGCATGATGAGGTAGGTACGCTTTCCACTTCTCTAAGCGGCGTTGTACAAGTAGCAAACAGTCATTCATTTTTAATACTGACAGTTAAACCAAACACTATGACGTATTCAGCTACGTAGCTGAATACGTCATGAATAGACCGAGCCACTTTTGACTACCTAAACGGGAACTGTTTGCTACAGTTGTTCAGAAAACCAGCATTCAATAATTATTTATTCGCGTACCTGCCTACCGCTTTCAATGGATAATTCGACTAACGGTGTGGGCTAAATTTCCGCTGCAAGCTCTGATTCAAAGACAAAATTAGGACGGTTACAGTCCTACAAATTTTGGTAGACAACAAAGAAAATCGATGTTGCTAAAATGCGCGAGTTCATAATACCGACTGGATCAGTTTCGTCATATTACGTTCTAATATCGGTAGGGTAAGACCATATGCGTATTGTATATGGCATGGTCGAGTTGAAATTGCATCGTCTTGAATCATCGGTTTTCTGCGTTTGTGCACTTGCACGTAGAGTAGGTATTGATGGAGTAGAGTACCAGAATTTGTTATCGCATAAGAACTGTATTGGATAAATGGTACAAATTGAACCAGATAGGGACCTAATTGAATCCGACATTCAAAAGTCTCCTCTACATTTTCAATTAGCACTCAGAATATCGGGTGACTCAATTTTTGGCGATTATGATAAGGTTACGCAAGAGATTTCCTGTTAAACAAACAGGAAAACGAGTCTTCTATATTGAACGAGGAATAAGTTTTGCGCAGTAACTCATGTTGTATGAAATATCACTTCTGAAATAGAGCAAAATATTCCAAATAATGCTATGTACTAGGTACATTTATACAGTACATGGATTACAAATACATATAAGTAAATAACATAAGTAAATATACATGTACTACGAGGTACATGTAGAGATCAGGAGAGATCACTCGATGTGTGAGTCGTTGACTGTTATAAAAGTACATACCAACCAAGTTGTACAAACCCAATCCCTTCATCTCCTTAAATGAATTTCTCGAGTAATCTGCGGATTAGAGTTGTGGAAAGATACAGATTTGAATTCCATAGTTGAAAACACATGTAATGAAATCACTGAAAGGAGGAGCATTCGAAAGTCATTTGCAGCCACTGTGCTCATTTCATAACCGTTTTGTCGATAATATTTTAGGTAGGTACGTACCGACCTTGAGCGCCAAGATGTTAAAACATGAATCGATTTTAGCACATAAATATTATAAACACAGCAAAACAAAACAATTATGAAATAATAACGATCTGTATGATTGATACCATTATAGACCTATTATAGATCATTTCGACAGGTATTCTTCCACTCCAAATTGAGAATTTTCTGAATGGCGCTAAGAATTTGCAGGATGCATTTCTTGTGATGAATTTTTTTAGATTGGACCACGATCAAGATTTAGTTTTCAAGTTGAGCACACAATTTATAAAAGTAAAATGAAGGCAGGAAACTAAAGTTTTCTAATAAATACCTAGGTAACCATCGCAAATTTAGGAAATTTCAGGGACCTGGTAAGTTCCAGTTTTATGGAAAGGATTCTTGATTTGGAATGGATAACCTAATGTCAACCTTGAGAATGGTTTCCTATAAAGACAATTAATAATTCTTATGTTATTATCACAATTTAGTTTATAAACTTCCATTTGGTGAACAATAACATACTTATAATCATACATAATTATATTTTAACACGTGCTGTAAAATTCCTAGAACTGTCGCATGTAGGTATACGCGACATGAGTTATCTGTATAGGGTATAACGTTGCCTCTTACATACAAAAAGCCATAACCTTAATATTATAAAAAGTGACTAGGTTTTTGATATGATTGCTGAATTTCATTATTTGTCAATGTCAATAAAGTACATTACAAGATGAACGGGCTATACCCGCTTGTCTTTTCATTTGAAAGTATAGATTGAAAGGAGATCGTACCTATTTCGCTTTTCCGCGAGACATACGTAGTGGGATGTCTTTGTCTAAATTGGTAAGATACGATGACGTCGCTCAATTTATTATGAAAGCAAAATAAAATTCTAGAAACCAAATTGGCTAGTTATCGACCTATGGGTACCTATTGTCCATTGCTTATTAACAGTCGCCTCAAATCAGTTCATGAAAATTTGAGGTCTACAGTTACTTTGAAGGAGTTCTGTAGGTTTGAGTAGTTTCCAACTATTCCGACTGTTCTCTAACGCTAGTACAATCTTCAGTTCACAATACATCGTTTACATTCAATAACTAATTATTTTTCGTCCAGACGCAACTACAGCAGAAAAACGGGTGGAAGGGTCAGGATGGAAGCGTTTGGGGAAGAAAATTTTGAGGCTAAGTAAATGAACCTAGGTAGGGAACACTTTCAGTTAAACCTTTTAACTTCCAATTAAACATGAGTCAGAAAAGTGAATGAGGAAAGAAAATGAGCGTAGTGGTAGGAATATGCAGCAGGTAGCAGTAGGCGATTTATTTGTCAATACCTCCCGTACACGGTCAATACTTCTCTGCCGTGAATAACTCTTTAATGAGCAAACAAACGTAAATATTTGTATCATAGGTAGCTGGTTATGAGGTGCCTATGGCGCCCTTTAAAAAAGCTGCCTCTTGCCCCTTCACCCCTTGCCAACCCCCCTTCCACTCCCTTCCGCACGAAATTCGTCAAACTTTCACAGTTGGGTAACTATGAAGTATTTAAAGGTTAAATCGAAAGTGAAAAAGGTTTAAATTGGAAGAGAAAAAGGTTCAAATTGAAAATAAAAAAGGTTTAAATGAAAGTAAAAAGCGGTTTAATTGCATATAAAAACTGGTTTGCTTTTTCAGAACTCAACCGTTTATGCAGTCCCCAGAACTATGAACTGCCGTGAACAAAGTGTGAAGAACTGATGCGGTTCAGGCAGCCACGAATAAAGCTAATAATGACGGATGGCGATTAGAATACATAAATAAACTATTCTTCAAATCAAGGGGGATTATTGGTGATACATGGTACAAAAACCGTGGTGTAATCACTAATGCTTGATTTCCTTAACCGAAATTTCGAATAACTAGGTACTTATTAGAATAGCGGAAACTAAGGTTAAATTTTGCAAATATGAGTAGGTAGGTACTTCAGTCTGTTTCAAAATGAATCGAACTCAAATGGACGTTTTGGGAATTTCAGTCTGCAAAACTGCTTCCAACAACGCTCTAGAGCTCAAAATTATACTCGGGACGCTACGAGAAGGAATGAAACTGAAGCTGAATACAATAACTTTCGTATGTACAAAACGAATATCAGACCCCCCTGAAAGCAATAAAGCTGGGTTCACATTGACGCGTAATCGACGTATATAGCCTGTGCTCCAGCCTCCGACTGCGCAGAACCCCATATATAGATATTTTGATCTTCGACACTCTGGTTTAAAAGTCGTCGCGCATAAAGAGCGTAAACCTGATGAACCAGTCAAATTCAATTGCACGCGTTTGAGTTTTGAGCGTTTTACGTCGATTTCGCATCGATGAATAATGTTAGGATAGTAGGGTCTTGGTGGGGTAGTAGGGTAGTATTGTTGGTGGGATGTAGGATAGTAGGTACAATGTTAAATTAATATAACAATAAAATCATTTGGTCATTTTGGATCATTTGGATTCGGCGATGTTCTATGAGAATAATAATGTAAACGAGATTATTTACACTCTTTGGTTTTCTTACATAATGAACTGCTCACCACAGTGGCAGAATCGTCAGAAATCCAACAACAAATATCTTGCCTACCTGGGTGATTGCGTGTACCTGTTGACAACAATATCGTTAGCCAGAGAAAACACGGATTTAGGCTGTCACTATTTTGAGAGACCAAAAAGGAACAGATGACATAATATTACTCGAATATAAGGCCGCAGCCACGAGTTGAAAAAGCTCTATTCGAGATTCATGAATACTACGTTGATACTTTCAAGACCAACATCAGAAAACTATACATATTAAAATTTTATCTCCTCAAAATTGAGTTTTCTTTTTTGCCGCTGAGGTTCTTCACTTACTTAGCCGGCGATATAGTATCGATTTGACTATCCTGATGAGCTATCTGGCATCCGCCAAATGGCTCTTATACGTATGTTCAGGGTTTTGCATAACGTTTCCCCCCTGAAACTGATAGATGTACCGATTTCTGTATCCCCTGTCATGTACTCATATTATTCTCTCCAACAATTCTCACTACCTATTTCATTGTTCGCGACTCGTTCGGTTCGTTCCACTCACGCTACAACGATGCCATTACGACCTCAAAGGAGGTTTTGATGTTTTCGGGCAGGGTTTGCGACAGGCGCAGTCGAGCGCCGGTATTTTGGCGCCTGTGCTGGTCGAGTTGGATGGGAAAGCGAGAAGTCCGAGCTGGGCGTGGGAAGCTTCTGTGATCGCTCGCGCGCGCACGCACGTTCTAAATGGCTCGATCCCGACCGAGGGATCGCAAGACTGAAAAATAGAATGACCACAGTTGAGTTTTACGGCTACACTATAACTGAATACCCAGGTATTGCCCAGGAGTGAATTATCTGATGCAGAGGAGACAGGCGTATAGCTTAGCAACGTCTCCCAAGTGGGTGGACAAAATACCATCCACACATCATTACATCGATTGATGTAATCGTCGGGGCTAAGTAATGTAATTAGCCATTACTTGGGACTGACGTCTGAATGCCCTGCGGGCTAATGGGATAAGAATCAGAATTTGATCCGAACATTTTGCTCATGGCTACCCATTGCCTCAACGCCCTGGCTTTGGACGAGAGGCGTTAGGATTCAAACGGATGTACGGTGTCATCCTACCCATAGAAAAACCCGACCACCTGGCCGATCGGACGACGTATCCACAAAACAAATGTTTCAAAATGAGATACCAAGTCAGCTCATGTGCCCGTATAATATGGTTACTTGATTCGCATAGGTAGATTTCAGAAGCCTCTCTCAAAAGATCCAATATTGAATAGGTAGCTGTTGAAAACTTCGGTCAAACATAACCGGTGACTTTCTAGGCATTATTCCACCACCCCTGTGGAATTGATTTGGGACCATCACGGACCTAACGGGCATCAGGCCTGGCCATTTGGCCGTCTTGGGTTGTAGAAAACCGTAAATATATAAGCGAAGATATAAGCTCTACTTATTCCATCGTTGCCGGCACATATGCGATTGTTGCTGTGTACCACAAATAATTCAAATTACACTAAAATTCATAGGAAACGAACTTGTAATATCCCCTGGTTGATTGGGACCATAACCTATTTACCTTGCTGTGCCAAACGTGGAAGATCCCGGGGTCGGTGGCTCTGATCACTTTGAGATCGCTCCGAACGTATTTGCGATACAGCGTGACGTCATCTCCAGCCCACCCTTCCGATAGACCACCGATCTTCTCGAGATCAGACCTGGCAAATTTAATATTGAATAAAATATTGTGAAATTATAATAAACCCGTAATTTGACGGCCTTATGCAAGAACCAGGTAAGAATAGCTTTTCCGCAACTGAGTTTTAGGTATGGTTGGATTCAGGTCGTCAAGGTCTATCGATCTGGAGTGGTTACATTTTTTTACCTAATTTATTGTGATTTGAACGGCCGTTTATTCATTTAAATGCCCAAACCATGAAAGCAGTGTAAAAAAAAAAAAAAAAAAATCCGAGGGATAGAGCAGTTTCTCACTTGTATTGGCAAGTCATGGCGAAGCTGAAGTCTTTCCAGAAACCCGTATCCCTTGAGATGAGGAGCCTGTCAGTCTCCGAAGGCACTGGCCGCCCTTGCAGAGTGTACACCACCTGAAAATAACGTAGGCACCTAATTATTTATTGAAATTGACAACTCAACAAAATAAAATAACGAATATAATATGTATAAATGATTATAGAAATTAACGAATTGAGCGGTAGTCTGTTGCAAGAAAAAGCCATACAGTTTTCCAACTATAAAAAATAGCGTAGGTATCATGTTTTGAATATAACTATAGGATGATCCTAAGTAGGGTATATTTGTGGTCAGCGTGAACTTTCGTATAAAGACATCGACGTTTGGCAGAGAAGACCTGTTAAATCCTGTGCATTAATTTGTTACCTACTTGATTATTTACAACACAATTCAAACGGTGGATGGGACTGGGTTTGAAATGATCATGGCTAATCACACAGCTGATGATCACAGCTAATCACGTAGCTAACGCCGTATGATACTTCCAAATTAACAGATATTGATGCCAAAAGATGGGGGATGCAAAAAGATGGTATAAAATAAAAGTACAGAAGTACCTACAACAGCTTTGTACTTACTGGTGACAAAAGAAAGCGTGACAAAAGAAGCGAGATTCATCTGGCTGGAGGCTATTTTGATTCATGATAATCAGAAACCAGACTCAGATGATTAGAGAATTAATTTTTGGGTGAATTGATATGGTGGCTGCATACCTTTTCATACGTACAGTAGTCCCAAAGAGACTCTATTTAAAATTTCAGCAATGGGTTGAATAAGAAATAATATTAGCCACGTTCCATGCTAAAATTTTTCCTTTTCTTGAATTTTATTATATACTGAACTATGAGATAACTACCCGAAAGGACATTCATTTCCATTGGCACTGTGTAATCAAAGCCATCCCGTAAGGGTTTGACAAATTTGGCAATATTTAATACCACTCTGTTCTTCATGCTCAATTGATAACCATTCAACCGCCATAAAATACCAGAATAGCTTTTTCTATACCAACATCTTTTTTACGAAACACCTCTCACAGGGGATTGCCAGCAATACAAACTGCCCCTATATGCAAACTGAGAATCCCTTCTCTTGAAACGGTCTATTCCCCCTCGCATGGCGTTTTGCAGAGGTTATGGGCCATTGAGGGCGGAAGTGCCTATTACAGCAAAGGGTACGGCCCCTGCCATTGAGCTAACCTATAAAACCGTACAGAAAATAAGGCCTTTTTACAGGTTAGAGTCACCTCTATAAAATATGAAAAAAGCGGTATAGCGCGGCAGTTGACTCAATTCAGGCGATTTCCTCGGTCGCGTTTATAGCTTTCAATTGAGCCTTCAACATCAGTTCCACTCCCATGTCCATAAAAGTTTATTTAAAGAGCATTCTTAGCGCTTGGGCATGCTTACAAGAATGTGCATTTCTAAAAAGCGATGATTTTTTTAAACTGATGTCTACCCAGCTTAATTGTTCCGTACAATGTAAAGAGAAAAGCTTGGCATCTAGTACGGGGACATAAGCATAATATATTTTTTCACGCTAGAAGCTCTGTTGTTGATAATCGAAGAGCCATATTTCATTTTTTTCTAAATTTCAAGGTAACTGATCAGAATGGCTTACTTGGGTACATCCTAGCTTGATAAAATAATCAAGGATAGGTACGTAACTGTAAATTTCCGAACTGTGCCAACAGAGGCTGTGCAAAATACGGAATGGAGTAAGAACACAGGGCTCGGCACAACAAATAAAGTATTAATTTAGACTTGTTATTATGAAAGAACCACGGGGTTGGTTCTTTGCCCAGCATGAAATTCACCAGTATCAACTCCAACTGACATTATAAAATTGCTTCAGTAAGTTGGGATAGATATTTCATCCTAAGTTGTACTTCGTGCTTTTTGTTTCTTCAGTAAATTAGAAGCGGTTAAAAAAATATATATAGATGCTTTTGTTTCTTCAACAAATTAGAAGCGGTTCAAAAAATATATATAGATGCTTGAGAAGTGGACCTTTTCTTGCTCATTTCTAAATTTCATTAACAGGAAGTGATTTATATAAACCTGAGGGTTGTACAGGCTGAAGATGACCGGATAGTAAACGGAATGGCCAGCTCTAGCGTTCCATCTGCATCGCTCTAGGAATCTGAAACATCGATATGAGCTCAATAATATTCGTAATCATGAATATGAATATCCATGCCTACTCATTCCGTGAGGTCTTGTTATGCCAAATTTTGATGCGATTACTTTGTGAGCAAATTAACCAGCAGTCCGAGGTACCAATCATGAGGGTACAGCCTATGTACTATTCTGCCTATTCTCTCCAGTGATGCTTCATGCTGAATTATTAAAGGACTTTACCAGTTTGTATAGTCGCATAAAATGAATTGAAGGTATAAAGGAAAGTTGTGTATTTACCTTGCACTGAAAACTACGTCTACATCACAGAAAAAAAGGAGCACGTCGTCATCGACGTTCATTATGCCTGGAGTTTCCCACACCCTCATTGCTCCAACTCGCAAGCCCTGTACAAAAAAAAAGTACAGCACTGGTGATCAAAATTAAGGGATCAACCTCGAAAAAATAGAGTTTCATATCTGCGTATGACCGGTCAAAAAATATTGTTCCACTCCAACGAGTTATAGATTTTCTTAAAATATAAGTACATCCGAATGAAGAGTTACAAGTTTCGTTGAAAAAACGGATTTTTTGCCTTTCCGAAGAAATAGGTAACAGTATGAATATTCCAAGTGGACGAATTTAAAAACCGCACGGAAAATTGGAAAGCTCGTCTCATCCTGAAGAATTTCGGGGAAAATGTCCAAGTCTGTTCAGTAGTTGATGTTTGACCACCAGAAGTTCACCAAAAAATGTTAACTATTTTCAGAAAAGTGTGCTCAAAATTAAGGGAGTTTTTACTGCTTTTAATCAAAGTTGCCATGCGGCTTGTGCGAGGATGAATGGGGAAAATAGAGATTAAATCAAGTTTTCTACCTTGAAATAATGAGTACCTAATAGTAATTTACAAAAATAGCTATTTTATTAAAATTTCGTAATTTACGAAACCCACTTTTTCTTCAAAACTTGTAATTCAACATTTTTAAAATTGTTCAAATTAATAGCGAGTGTTCCGCCCCGTGCAGTGTGAAAGGGCCTCGGATCCTCCTCTGCATTGATTCGATTAGGTTTGTGATCCCGTGACTGTGATTTCCACCCATTCCATTTGATTATTTGCTGTCGGATTCTGACCGAGGAGTGGGCGTACATTACTCAAGACGAAATCACAAACCTAATCGTATGCCGATCATCCGGGGCCCTTCATATACAATGTAGTAAGCCATATGAAGGATAAGTAGGTATTATAACTATAATAGGTAACTACTTAGATAGGTATTAACTAACATGGAGAAGCAACTGAAAACCCTCAACATGATTAAGAAATAATATGATGGTGGGTCGGTGAAATAAGGCTTGTAAGAATTAGTAGTAGAGTAGTAATAGAAGGGATTACAATCATATGAATTTTCACTACTTTGGCAGTTCATATAGGTAGCTAGTTATTATTATCTTGACGTGAACGACACCGACGAACATGTAGGAACTGAAAAACACGATGAAGAGATGGGCTATTGGTATGGTTATTTCGGTATTAGGTATCATTCACGTTCACGTGTCTCGTTCAGCCACCACCATATTTTAACGCTTTCATTTTCAAATCTATGTTTGACCTCAGGCTAGAAGTATCAACGGGAAACATACCTACTAGACGCGTCAAATAAATGTGTAGCGCATTTATATTTACCTATCTGCATAATTATATAAAGTTGAAAGTATTGAGTACCTACTTTAGATCTAGAGAAGGACTCATTGAGGGCTAGCAGACGGACGTAGGGCGTGGCTGAAGGACTGACAGATTTGGACATCACAAGACGCGCCTGCGTCAGACCGTCTTCCCCAAAGAAAACAACGCTGAGGACCACACGTCGGTCCACTCTCATACCGATTTTGATGAGCTTTTCCATGAACGATTGGAATCTTCCTACAACAAAAATTGTCGATACCTATTGTAAGATACCTGCACTGCAATATATGCGACTAGAATAAATTCTATGATAGCTTCATTGCCAGATGTGAGTGAATTCGAGAGTCTACAATAAGGAGACAGGTATGTAAGTATCAGCAGCGTTCTTCATCATTCGTCATTCTACAACAATGGGTTCCAGAACCCTCTAGAAAAGTCTTCGCAATATAAAACCCAATAGGATACCTCCCAACCTGTTGCATAAAGCCTCTGAGTTTTCTCCATCACATAAAGCATCCTCCCTCTTTCGCTATGTCTTCCCAGGCATAGCATCCATGAATAATCTACACCCCAGTTAGTTAATTACGTACAATCAACTTAACCATTACAAATGTCGCTTGTTTATGGGTCGATTCAACTAAAACTACGGTTGATATGTCATTCCATAATTAACGCCTCTTCACTGCATACACGTCAAATGTTTTCATTGCAATTTGAAGACACGTCAAGTACATCATTACAGTTGAAATGCGCTCAGAAGAACGAGCATAGATGACTAGGAACGTACCTATTCTTGATCCGGATAGAGGAACTATGATATGAACAAGGGGTTTCCTCTTGGATGAAACGACTGACGTGGATACCGACACTAGCGGAGCAAAAGGCCTGAGGACTGTCACTTTGGTCGTACCTTTAGAATTCTTGTTCTTGAAGTACAAATCGTACTCAGTACCTACAGGAGTAAAAGACATTATACAATACCATAATAGATATTTCGAACGAAGGATCGATTTCTACACTAGGTAGAAGAGCAGACAATAGATCAAAACAAAACAGGTAGGTAATAATTACATAATTAGATATTGGCAGACCTATGAGGGGTTTTGTACGTATAAATGTGCAAAATGACAAATGAATGAAATGTAGAAATGTAGAGATGATGTAGAGTCTCAAGTTACGATAAGTTAGTCGTCCTGGGACGTTTACATTGATTCCGATTTCCCTTGAATTAGTCAGTTCCGTTAGCAAACTTATTAGACTTTGACATTCATGTTCATTTAGTAATATTTAGTATTCAACCCACGCTTGCAGTAAACATGGGTAGCCAATCCTGTCTGGTGTCCTGCACATGCAAAACAGAGAAACCCCAAAGTATATTACTTGGGGTTAACGAAAAAAATAGAGTTTAAAATTAGAGCTTAAATTGGGAGTTTGAAAAAAGGCGGACTGTGACGTAGATTTAAGTCACTGCCTTCTCAAGCTTCACAAAAACGTACTGAGTACCGCGGGGGGGGGGGGGGGGGGGGATTAAAACGGAATTTATAAACAATATGGAGATGGAAATAATATATAGCTGAAGTTTCCTCTAACGTAATCTTGACCACTTTTGAACGATAAAGTAGTAAGACTGAATGAGCGGTGACATTGATCACTGAGATCCCTATGGATGCTATAATAAGTTATCGCTTTTAGACACACATAGCCCAGCCTTGCCGTAGACGTAGGACCCGCGCTTTTTTAATATCCGATATGTTCATTCTGCATTGCCTGCCTTATATTACACAATTTTCACCTTCTCTCACAATCCAAGTCCTTTACCCAGTTACTTGAACTAAAATATTCAAAAAATCATCTTATTTTTAGACTCAGTGGAATAGCTCATTTCGTTACTGACTAAAATAGGTCTGGTGCATTTGTCCAAGTGGGATTATTCTGGAACGTCCTTAAATATAAATCGAAGAAGCGCTGATTATTGATCTGAACGCATGTTTTATATTTAGACGGTCCATCCCATTTACCTGTTGTAGGCTGCGTTCTGTACAGTCCTTCTACAAAATCGTCGAGCGCGTAAGCTTTGGGACGCGTCGCATTCCGGTTGAGCACATCCAATACCGAGTCCAAGACCTGGAAAATTGAATATCAGGTACCTACATTACTAGGTAGCTACATAAAGAATCGACACTGTAGTAATATCTACGAGCATTTCACGAAGGCAGATGGTTTTATAGTTCGAGGAGGTATTACCTAAAACCTGGGTACTTTACAAAATAATAATGGATCGTCCATTAGTGGAGACCACTCAAGTGGAAGTCTGCAAATAGCGGACATGCTAGGACCCTCATTGTGTTATTTCTTATTCCAATACTTACCATCCAGATGTATCTACAAACTTCCGATCAGTCTGTTATTGTTTTCAAGAAGAACCTAAAAGATAAACTGTTAGCCCGGTACGGTTCATAATGATAATTAACTGTATGGTTCCAAGTTCTTTTCTATCTGTAATCTTCATTCTATAGGTACATATGATTTTAAATTTGTTTTGTACTTTTAAGTGTGTGAATTCTGACTGATGATTAATGCTGTCTTATGCTTTCTGTATGTATTGGAAGAGAGGACCCCATGGTCCTAAATATGTACAGAATATTCAATAAACTGTCACTCAATCAATCAATCAACCTAATTTATACTCACATAGTATACAAATAATTATGCAATTAAGGTGCCTATCTACTTAACTGCATGTGCAGTCCAATAAATCATTTTTTTTACGTAGGTAGTAGGTAGGGGATTTACTTTAGTTGATATTATAATTATTCGCGTTCACAATTTGTAGGTGCATGTAATTTTTCTCTTCCTCTTACTCGTAGCAGTGGACGCCCCCGGCCATTTTAGCCATCCTCGATCTGTTCAATACAGGGACGTTTCGTTGCATCTAGTTATCTAAATGACCAGTTATGTAAGCATGCATTACCACAGTCCCAAAAACACGAGAACTGCACGCGTAAATGAACAATGAATTCCAGTGCAAAGAACTCAGTTGTTTATAACATATCATCTTGTGCAAAATAAATAAAGACGTACAGGGCCCACGGGCTTTCAAGCTATCAGTAAAACCTAGAAAAGTCAATTCCTTTCAGGAAAGCGAATTTTCACGGCAAAATAAACATAATAGGACATGGAAAGGAAAATATGGTTTGGTGAAAACGAGGGGAGGAAAAGTAAAGAGAGAAAAGACGGACCCTCGTGGCAGCAGCGGTTTGGTATGATTGAAACGCTTTTCGAGTAGGGGGGAAAACAAAGCCGAATGGAAAATAACCCTGAGATCTCCATTTTTAGGATGGAATTTTCGATTTACCTGCGATCAAGAGGTCTCTCTATGCAAAAATATGGCATTTCAACCTTCCAACTCAGGAGGTCGGCGATATTTCTACTGGCTTGTGGTCGCAGGCACCACTCGTTTCTTCACCAAGATTCTGCAAGTTATTTTCTTTTTATTGTAAAACTAGTTGGAGGAACCGTGCGTTGCACGTGGGAGCACTGGCTTATGTAAATTGATGAAAATATAGGTAGGGAGTGGGTTTGTGGCACATTGCCTCACAATAATTAGCGAAGAAACTAGTCTAATCTCGAAATTATGATGATCCAAAACGGAAATTTGTATTTAGATCTTCCGTGCTTATCAAAAAATGAAACAAATGTCACAAATTGTGTAACAGAGGTGTGTAAGTCATGATACATTGCCTTTAACTTGAAAGCCAGGCATTCAATTTGAAGTTTCCATGATCGCAGTTTCAATTTGGACTACTCTCAACATAGGTATTCCCCACGTTTCTCTCTAATCAGGCGTCCCTGGTAGGTTGTAGAATACGACCGTTTCTTACCACGAACCTTCGCATGGTTCGATTTTAGGGATTCCGATGATTATAGATTTCAAACAGTCTCACTAAGTACCTACTCATTGGCAAAATGCAGATAGCTAAGTAAAGGCTATGGAACCTTTTGAATGGTCCATAATAATATTGTCTAATGTAAATAAGCACCTACCTGGTACATGTCTTTCTTCCTGAAACCAATAGGTTTCTCGACGACTCTCTTCCCAAGGCCGAGGTCCGTCGGGTAGATCCTGTTGAGGGTGAAGTGAGCAAACGGGATCATCTCGTACTCGTTGTTGAGGGAAGCTCCGCGGCTGAGCTCAGCAGCCTCGATCTGCTTTTTCACGTGGGACGAGCATTCAGTTGTGTTCCAGTCGTTTTGCCCCAACCACGCAGCTGAGAAAAAATCAATATGAAGGTGGTACTTGGTTTGAAAAGAAAATTTGTTAATATCGTTAATTGTTTTTCTAAAAGAGGTAGATTTTCTTATATCTTTGATTCTAAATTTAAGTACGTCGAATTCGGACCTCAAATTGAAAAATGGACAGAAATTCATGTTTTGTTTAATCCTGAAAACTTTGTTTGTAAAATTCGGAGCACTACCATTTTTTGATTTGGTTGGGTTTGTTTTCCGAAACTACTGGACCGATTTCGATAAATCGTTTTTCAAATGAAAGAGGATGTACTAGGCTAGTTAAATACCTACTCTTTGAGTTTTGGTGCTTTGACAGACATTGCACGATTTGACGACAGAAAACAGCCTGCAAAGACTGTGAATGCCCCAATAATTATGGTATCAGTACTTTATATCAGTACTACTCAGTATTATTTGGCGTTGACATAGAAAAGTGTGGGTCAAAACGTATTTTTATTTGAAAAAACCAACTTCGGAAAACGCACTAAAATGTGTAAAGTAATTCATAAATATTTTTTCGAAACTTTCTTTAAATAATCTGTTGATCGTACTAGAAAAAAACCGACTTGAAAAAAGGTTCATAAAACTAAAAAGTAACAATTGTTATGCTGAAAAAACGTAATTTATTATAGTGTATTATGTGGATAGTTGGACCCGCAAGCCGTATTCTCATCACAAACCCTGCCACTTGCCCAATAGAAAATTACGGAGAAAGAAACCTGTATCAAGAAAACGATTTTTTTTAAATGTCAAAACATGTCAGTCCCGAGTTTTTATGTTGATGGGATACGTCAACGTAATGGCAAGAATAAAAATAAATCCTTCTTCTTCAAATGATACGAAACTTCAAAATACTGTTGAATTCAGCGTGAAAAACAGTCAAAAGTCATGTGCCTCACTTGAAGTTGGTGAAAATCGCCTAAAAGTGTCAAATTTTGGCCAGTTCAGGAAGTGGCGTAAAAAATCGAGTAGGGGGTCTATTATTCATGAAATTTTGCGTAGAATCCGAATCTGCAAAAAATGGGGGTCCCCATTTGAAATAACGAATTTAGTACCCGTCTGGTCACTTCTGGACAGTCAGTAATACGCTAGATCGAGAGAGAATTACCGATTTAGTGGGGGGTAGGCCTTTTTAGTTTTTTTCTGGAGTGCGAAATAAGCCCGAAAAAGGGGCAAACCACCCTTCACCTCCCACCCAGTATAAATCAAAACTTGATTTCCTTTTACTATGACGAATTTTGACTTCGGATTCGGCTTTTACGCACACAAAAGTCAGGTAGGTCCTTGGAGCTTTTCAAGGAATTGCTGTTGGCCATCCTGCACACAACAGCTTTTGAACTTTGAACAACTTTGAATTGGACTTCGAAACGTTAAAAACTAATTTCTAGTGTAACGCAATAACCAGTATGGTAGGTAGATACCTAAGTATATCTACTAAGTTCAAGTGGAAAGTGATGGTTCAGAAAACATTGCAGGTGACAAACAAATGAAAGCCTTTCTTCCCGTCGACAGTTGAGTTGGAGCACGTTCAAGTTTTAAACCGTTGCCTTTGAAATTAATAATAATAATAATAATAATAATAATAATAATAGTATATTTATATTTATTTAAACAGGTTACATAGGACAAAAAGCCCTCCTTGCGTAACTCAGTGAAATTACAAATATGTACAAAATAATATATGTAACTGAAATTTAATTTATATTTATATTTTAAATGTGTATTTACTCTTATCATCAGAGTAAGTGCGGATAGATGCCTATAATACCACAAAGCACAGCCTACAATACGACAAAGCACGAATGAGGTTTTACAAACTGTGTTTAATTCCATTACTTTCATTTAGGTACTTCACATAAACCTCTTACTGAAGCGATAAAACCTCTCGTGTCTCAGCAGCACAACTTGCGCTAATACGGAATGTAACGTTGTAG
Source organism: Leptopterna dolabrata (assembly GCA_954871275.1). Taxonomy (NCBI): domain Eukaryota; kingdom Metazoa; phylum Arthropoda; class Insecta; order Hemiptera; family Miridae; genus Leptopterna; species Leptopterna dolabrata. The sequence continues at coordinate 20,120,324 of OX940987.1, read as the reverse complement.
TGTACCAAGGGAAAATTCGAAAATTATGTTAACTTCAAGCTGTAAAATTTTGAGAGCGTCGTAACCCTGTACGGGCACGCGTCGAACATTTGCATCTTTCATGAAGGGCAGAAATCTACTTAGATTTCAGCATGTCGCTCACGTCCGCTCTGATCAAAGACTGACTGTTTGAAGTTACATTGCGTGAAAGCCGTTTCCCGTTAACTAAATTAGTTTAAAAAAAAAATAATAAAATGCAGCGCTGAGCATTGTAGGTGGAAACGTTCAGAACGGAAAGGGGGGGGGGGGGGGGAAGAGCTAATGAGAAAACTTGGTCGGAATCGTAAATTTTCGCCCCTTTAATTTTATTCGTTCACTCCCCCGTGTCTACGGCATGTTTCCACTTGGTTTTCATTTTCAATGGTCACGGGTTTGCTTAATGTTCTGAATTTTGGCATTCTAGGTTGTAACAGGCAATTTCTGTGTGTAGCAATTTTTTATTTTGGTTTATTATTTTCAATAATGAACCATTGGAATCGAGCATGAAAAAAAAAATTCTAACCCCCCCTCAAAATTTGATGGTTTATGTTTCAAGGTGTGTAGAATCCGAAAATGCAATAAAACAATTTCTGCCTGTCCGCCGTACGCCGTACTGAGCACTTTTCTTAGTTACCATGAAAAAAAATTGATGAAATTCGGGTTATAGGTTCCGTTCGGGGTCTAGTTGGTCCTCGAAGCTCGGCGTTACCTACTGTCAGTCAGAGGTTAAAAATAAAGGTTGAAATTTTCAGAACGCCGCACCTCGAAAACTTTCGATAGAAGGGTATGGTTTTTTTTACGTTGTTAAATTTCTCTTGAGCTAAACAATTTTTAGAGACCACCGGGAGCATTGTACGTCCAGCCGTTCGTGTGCGCCAAAAAACTTCGTCAACACGATCGTGAATCAAACGGTATAAATCCGGCCCGGATATCATCACTAGGGGGCACCTGATTATAATCAAGGATGGCTGTATGAAGTCGAGTTGGTTGTTCTGTGATATTATTTCATTTGATAAGTGATGGACTATTGGATTTTGTTGGTAGGTACTTCTGAAACTTGAACAAACGTTGAAGCATTATTGATGAGTAAATTATTACACAACGGTAAATTATTACACAACGGTAAATTATTACACAACGGCTAATCTACCAAGAAGGGGCTGGATTGTGTTGATCGGTACCTTTGCAACTTGAACAACCGTTGAAGTATTAATGATGGGCAAGTTTTTGCACAACGGTTCACTATACTTTACCGCGAGGGTAGGTGTAGGCCACAGAAAACTGTGATCTACGCAGAAGGAGCATCTATTTCACTCCACATCAACAATTTTCCTTCAGAACTTCATTATTTGCGTTTCTTTTTACGATTCATTATTTACGGTTTTTACGGTCCATATTTTACGCTTCATTACTTAATTGCGTTTCTAGTTACTGTTTGTCATCGACAGAATTATTTTAGTAACATTCAACTCGTGACTTAGGTAGATACCTAGTAACGAGCACGAGGTTAGGAACTAACCTACGGAGGTCCGCGATCTACATAATATGTGTAGACTAGTACATACAGGTTATCTGTATCTATACAGGTTATCTATACAGAGAGCTGTGATCTGTTACAGGAGGGTATTCTGTACAAAATAATAAACCGTTGTGCAGGGATTTGCAGCGTTTTTAATGTTTGGTTTCAACTGTCTGCTTAGAACAGTAATTTACCGAGCATTAACGAAATATTGAGGAATTCTTCTATTTACGCGTCTATTTACCTATTATCAATCGAATTCATCTTTGTCGTTTATCAGTTTCATAGTCACATAAAAGCAAAACTTAATATAAGTAGGTACGACTAGAATAGGATTATTACTTTTATGTACTCACCTAAAATATATACCATAAGTTAAAGCTCCCGCAAGTTCCCAGTAGCTTGGTGAGTGCTCACGTCGCTCGGAAAAAGTTGAAGTGATGCAAGGGGAACATTGTTATCTTCATAAGTCAAATGCGAACCATTCACGACAAAGTTACTAGGTTATTATAACTAATCACGTTGGTAAAACACCCCAAGAATACCTACCTACCGGATGTCGCTTGATCACTAAACTTCACCAGTCCGATATATCTACGTTCACTCCAACTCTAGGTACCTGGTTATTGATCAATAAAATGTATAGTGTACAATAATGACCACCCAACAAGTGGCCTTGGATGCAAACTAAAAACGGTTCATTATTTACCTATAGAAAGATGCCCCCCCCCTTCTGCGTAGATCACTGTTTTCCGTTGTCAAAACCATTCCCAGGATCGTTTTGGATGTGTGCTCGGTTTGGTTATGGGTGGACCACCACCGTGCCCGAGATCTTTTAGGAAGTGTGTCCGTTGGTTATGGGCGTACCACCACCATTCACGGATTCTTTTGGGTTAGTAGAGAGACGAGGTAAGGAGGAGAGAGAGTAGTCAGCGACTAGAGGAGAGCGTAGAATGAGGAAAAAGGTGCAGGAGGCGAGTTCTTATAGGCTTGGGAGCTGTCTCCCTCCATCCTCTCGCTAGTAGAGGATGGTGGGGATCTCCAGGCTGGCCCTCGGCTCTCTTGCGTCCTCTGTCCCCATTTCTAGGTTTATTTGGCGAGATCTTATTTCTACGTACAAGAGTTGTGGTTCTGGGAGGATACCACAACAGAAATCACGAAAGATCATGAAGGAAGGGAAATCATGAAAGAAGGGTCAATTAGCAAAACGACAAGAAAACACATAAAAACTGTTGGAATCGTAGCTGGTTCGGAGTTAGATGTAGAAATATTTTTTCGGGCAAATGGGAAAAAAGAGAAAATAGAAGAATAAATCAAAAAGGTAGTTATTTACAAGAATGTTGAGCTTATTTTCAGTAGGAGAGTGGAAAAGTTGAAAACGATTTTTTTTTCCTCGAAGAAATGGAAATGGGTGAAATTGGATGGTGGCAGTGGAGTGGGGAGCGAAAGCAGTGGAGGTTGAACGTAGTGGGGGGGGGGGGGGGAGTATAGCTAGAGTATTTATGAGGCCAGGCAGAAGGGGGGCGTAAACGTTTCGTCAGGAAAAAAAAAAGGTAGCGAGGGGGGCAAAAACACTGCCTCCGTAAGCCGTGGGGGCAAAAGGGAGGCGATAGCAAAAGGTTTGGAGTGTGGATGTAGAGTGCGAAGTGGGGATATTAAGTGCAGATACCTCTGTGAAGGTAGGAAGCGGGGCCGGTGTTGAAAGTTATGGGGTTTTCTTTTCGTTTTCCACCTACAAATATCTTGTAGGAAGTGGGAGAGCGGTTTTATTTGTTCTTGGGGCGATAAATCGACACCTTTTAAGCCTTTACCGGAGGTTGGTATACTTTTTATTAGAAAAAAAAACGCCGTTTTGAGGTAGGTACCTACCGCAGAATTCGAAAACGTACATGTTTATGTTTCAAAGGTAATTATGTTCTTTTGTGATTAAAGCACAATAATTGTATCTATTAAAATAATTATCAAAACTGTAGAAAAACGATTGACGCTAATTTTATTCCACTAAAATCTGAGGACGAACTACGGATTCTGCGTAGTAGGTAGGTACTTCCGAAATCGGTAAATCAAAGACTCAAGTGTCTCATGAATAAGAGGGAACCATTCTCTCACCAAGTTATGCGAGTTACGCGTTGCAAATTTGCATAGAATAGTCTGAAACGCAAAACGCAAATGAAAATTTTGATTTTCGTGAAAAAAATGCTGCAAATTATTACACAAGGGTTTATCATTTTCCTGTATCCTATTTCTGCGTACATCACTGTTTTCTGTTATCAATACCCACCCTCGTGCTTTCCCCAGCCGGCCGGGCAATTAGAGTTTCATAAATATGAGGTGGATTCAAGAATTCTATCAATACCTAAGTAGGTAGTTATTTGTTATGCTTATGCTTCATACGTGTACTTTAAAAACAGTCGAACGAAGGTTCATCCGCGTAATTTGAAGAAAAGCTTCTGAAAATTTCAACAAAATCGGGCCATAGGTTCATGAGGAGAAATTGAGTAGGTAGCTCAGATTTCGCGTTTGCGCATGCGCTGTGGTTATATTAAATCGCGTTTTGAAAGTCATAGGGGGGCCATCTAGACGCTGCATTCCAACTAACCACCAAATTTGAGCAAAATCGGGCCATTTATTCGTAAGAAATTGATTACCAAGTTAGGTGAATTTACCATTGAATACGTGAGGTATCGTATCGGATCTCAGGGGTGTTATGGGGGGGGGGGGGGGGGAAATTGGTGTAAAAATAGGGTTTTTTCGAGGTTTTTTGGTGTGTTAGCTTGTGAGGAATCATTTTCCATGGTCTTTTAGGGCGTGGAGACCGCATATGAAGTAGATTTTGGACCAAAGAACGAAGAATTGAGGTTCTAACAAAGTTTCAGCCTTAAATTTACCTTAAATTTTGGTCTAAAATCGTCGTTCTTTCGCAAACAGGCTTCTTTGGGCCCTAGTTGTGCTCCGAAGCTCGGCAGCCCGATCGGAATACACCTAGGGGTGTTACGGGTGAAAAATGTATAAGAAAATACAGTTTTTTCTAGGGGTTTTTTTAGGTTTTAGTGGACATGAGCTTGTGAATTATCGTTTTCCTTGTTTTTTAGAGCTAGAAGACCGAATATGAAGTTGAGACCAAAGAGTGAAGAATTGATGTTGTAACAAAGGTTCAGCTCCCAAAATCAAATTATAGTGAGTCAAAAACCTGGAAAAAGTCTGAAATCACCATTTAACTGTGTGACACTGGAGGTAGTATTAACAAGTGAATCAAGACATGTCAACGACTCTTTCAATGATTTTAATGGACTTCACAACAGAAACTCTCAAACTTTTCAGTTTTGCAACTGCGCAAACCTGTTTTCAATTTATAAATGTCTTATGTACCTGTCTGAAATAAAATTTCTATAACTGACCATTGCTTATGAAATGATCAGGAACTTTTCTTCAAACTAGGAGGGGGAATTTTCGTTCAACTTCTGTTTAAACGCAGGGCAGAAGGGGCATCTATACAGGAAAATAGTAAACCGTTGTGTAATAATTTGCTTCTTTCTCTTTCTCTCTTTTTTTAATCGTTTTGTTTTCTTGTCCATTATCGTTTTGAAAGGATTTTCCGGGAAGGATTGCCACGAGGTCCCACAGCATGCGGAAACTTTTATCACACTCCTAAACGAATTCCAAATCAATGGATTTGTAACCTTTGTGGATAGCGATAGGTCCCTAGAACCCCCAATTCCCTCAGCGAAGCGGTTCCACATAACCGTTCCTTCGTGGACTATTTTATTCCAACACCTCGGATAGGTACATCAGTTCTCGCTCCATTCCAGACATGAAAGAATTCCGCCCAAGGATTAGGATTCTTGCAATTTTTCTTTCGAGAAATCTTCCACAACAGAATTCCATTAATAATCTTCTGAATAGTCTGTAGGTACCTATATATTTCCAATAAGTAGCTGAATAAAACAAATCCGAAACCAAAAGTTTGGGAGCAGTACAAACCGTTCCGGTTGGAACTGTTCAGACAAGAACAGTTATTCTGTCTAGGAATAAACAGTTACTCGTGGAGCTGAAGCGATACAGTACAGTGTGAATGAAACTGTTCGGAAGTGACTTCTCATCTCCAAAAGAAAGTGTTCCATTACTTCATTCACTTACTCTGTGGTTCAGTCACTGGTTTAGGGTTTGTCCATATGGTCTCAAATCTTAGGAGATATGTTTTTCATGTTGGTGTTAAATGCGACGAGAACGTCGCGCGGTGAAGAGTAATCTTATTCTTCTATTCAATAGTGCAGCTATAGTAAGCCTAATTAAATTCCAGTTATTAAGGTCCAAAAATATCACATTTTTACTCACCATGATCTTGACTACCGGAAAGTTGGAGCAATTTGAGTTTGAGGGTTCTGATCTCAGCAGTCAGCCGCGCCACCTCCGCCCTGCTCTCTTCTTCCCGCTGCTCCAAGAGTGAAGCGTAGCTCTCCACAGGTGGACCTACCAATTTTAAATACCATTATCTACCGAACTGTGGACCTTAAAAACTGTGAAGTATCTATTATAGCGGTAGCCTTTTTTCCGGTACTTACATGACGTGGGCAAAGGGTTTTCCTGTAGCCCGCAGCGGCCGAGGATGAGGAGGCAGACAGACAGACACACGGACAGGCAAGCGAGGAGCCATAGCTTGCTCAGCAGTCTGTTCAACCCCCACGCCCGGACTTGCTTGCTCATTCTGAAACAATGTTATTAAAACCTTTGTCACTGGTTGTTGAATATAATTGGAAAAATGTTTAACATATAATTGAACATTTACCTAACGTTAAAGTACCTAGTTACGTAGTCACGGTGAAGACCAACGAGACGTTATCGTGCTTTCTACTCATCTTCCCTCCCCTCCACACAACAACACAACTTAGTACGATCCACACTATATCCATATCACACTCTAGAGTACGAACCTACTTATTCAAAATCGAAATAATCAGGAGAAAATTGACTGGCCAATTAATTTGACTAATTTCGAAGGGGTTTTGTCGAATATCCTAATGCCCTGGACCTTACACCCCTCGTAAGTACTTCATGTGCGTTTAAGGGTAAATGTCACGGATTTTAGTAAGAAATATTCTCAATAGATGGCTATACCGTCGGTGGCAATCCAATATTCGGTTTATCTCTTGAATGGGTCAACCGATTTTCAATCTGTAAAATGTTCTGTAATCGTTATAAGCAACCTCAAGTGGCAACATTCGGTTTTGAATTTTAAAATTGTTTTCATGGAGTTCCCGACATTTTTTTACTCAATTTCAATTTTTTTGGAAAAAGCAACTAGTACTTTTGTAGCAAAAAAATCGAAGAATCAAAATTCGTTTTCAGATTGAAAATCGGATCATTAGCTCGAACGGCATCTGGGAAAATCACTATAACAATAGGGACCTATTGTTAGCCCTCTAATCCTCTGGGGGGGCTCCACCCCTAGGCTGGTGCAACGTTACACTTCTACTTCCACCTGGTGAGAGTCTACCAGGGACCCTGGGGGTCCTGGGGAAGTTTTCTAGAACCAGGGGTCTGGGGAGTTGGTGGATATCCAGGTTCATTATATCTAATAGTTGGACTTTTTTCAACAAGGTAAACCGACATTTCTGATCCCATGCCGTCGAATTATTCTCAACAGTATTGGTAATAGGCTGGCCAACAGGCAGAAAGCACAGGAAGCCATAAGGGGAGAAAGATGAGATTGATGACCCTCAAAACGGCGATGAAAAATGACGGCCGTCAAATCCAGCAAGATTTTTTTTTCTAAGTTGAAATTAAGTAAAATAATGTCGAAAACTCCATGAAAAAAATATTTTAAAATTCAAAACTGAATGGTGCCACTTGAGGTTGCTCATAACGATTACAGAACAATTTACAGATTGAAAATCGGTTGACCCGTTCAAGAGATAAATCGAATATTGGATTGGCTCATTTTGAAGCACAACGTGGTGGCGGTTCTTGGAACTAAATCTGTGACATTTACCTTTAAGAACGGCCAGGAAGTCGAACGAACTTCTCAGATGGAGATGATACGATGGCATTTCATTGTATTACAAGGTTGTTGTACTAAATTAGGCAATACTCCTACTACGTAATACTTTGAAATAAATGTGAACATAATATCATTCTGCAAGAACAGAATCATGTTGGAAACGGGATTTTCTTTTTGGAATGGATAGAAAGTCAGGCTTTAACATCTCCACGGACGGAAGCTGACCATGTAATTCTGGTGTGGGTCACTGGACACAACACCCTGTCTCTGCGCAATAAATGGATTTTATTATTAGTAGTACCTAGTATTAGTATTATCGTAAAGGTAATATGTATGATGGTTTATAATAATAGTGATATAGTGTGTAATAATGTCATTTTAATACAAATATGGATGGTGCAATATTATGCTATATCAGCAAGATTCAGTGAAAGGTGGCCGTAAACTGTGTCCTCTGAACTAATCAACTAATTAACATTCTAGTTTTAAATTGTATCTTACTCGTATTTTGCAAAAACCGAAACGTATACCTACCTACAGAAAACCAGATTGCCCTTTCAAGAATAGCCGGAAGTCGGGTAACAAACAATTATTGAACTAACGGACCTGAACATTTCGCAGTAATAAGCACCCCGTCTAATTACTCTTGATCATGTAAGTGGAACTCGAGAAATGCTATTTTATTTATTTTTTTTTTTTTATGTCACCGCGCTTCTCGGTAAATTCACCATGCTATTTTATGAAGTTCTACATACTATACCCCACAATTTTTCCGTCATACTTCTTTCGTATGGTGTTTAAATAAATAAACAAATAGGCATAGGTACCTACTCGCAATTACACCCCAATCTCCCTCCTTGGCCAGGTTGTAACTCGACTCATTTTTCAAGCAGATTGATAGAACCTGCTTATTTGTTTGCAAGTAGGTTGATCCATCATCCAACAACTCACCATTTCTAGAATTTTTTTTCATTCTTTTGAAGCCTATCATTCAAGTTCATGTCAAAAAGAAGTTCCCGTGAATCAGTAATGTTCCTGGCCGGTTCGACGGGAGCCATCAATCATTTTCAATACTAATTTTTTCCTTCCTCATTATTTATCTCGAATCTTCTTCGTCTTTTTATTTCATTCATATCTTCCATATTTTTTCACCTATCCCAGAATAAATCATTTGAGGGAACGTAAGTTTTGATTAAAAACCAAAAACCCCGTTCGACTCGACGTTTTTTTGTTCTGCATTGTTGAAATTTTCAAACTGCAATTTCCTCTCACAAAATAATATTTAATTGGATTGAGCATTTGGGTCCGAATTTGACTAAAATTCCAGCATTTCCTGATATTGAGAAATTGGGCTGATTTTTGTTTAAGGTGATCTCTGAAAGTATTGAAGCTGGGCCATTCCTTTTGGTCTCACATTTTAGCAAAATCAGTCTACTTTGAAATATATGACAAACAGAAAGATATGAAGCTTAATTTGGAAAAACCGATGATTTCGCTGTTCGTTCAAAATTGCAGCAAAAATTTTTCTTTAGCAAAATACTCGGTATCGACCATCCTGAACCCGAATCTGTCGATGGATCCGAAATTTTAGCTCTTAGTTGGCTGGAGAGTTGTTCATGTATCTAACTACCAGTAGTCGTCCATACTGGGTACCAATTTGGTTTTTAACCAGAGCCGTTCAAGTGAAGGCCTCTATTCGAACCCCGTCCCATGCGAAAACCACCCGGCTAGACGCACTTGCATTTGCACGAGGTCAGAAGGTCACGGCTTAATAACACATTTTTCATTTCCCCAGTAATTTTTCACGAGAAAGGAAAAACCTGTCAGGTTCGTCTTTTCTCAGGTAAAGTGCTAGAGGTTTATACCCGTCCGTCTCGAAAAGGGAAAATTTGAAAATATTAGCCGCCTCCCTCGCTTTTGTTCCTTTTGAACCGTCTCGGAGTCGTCCACAAACTCAATAATTTACGGCGGTTTTTCCCACCGGGAGGTTGCTTCTGGGTGGATTAAAGTTGAATTTGCGCCACAGTAAAAAGCCGTGGAGAGGAACTTTAATTTTATTTAAATGGGTTTCCAAGGAAGAAGCCCGTAACAAACGAACTAACGTTAAAGGTGGTACGTAGATGTTCTGCCCAACAAAGATCAGTTTAGTTTGGTACCTAACTCAATAGAGAAGGTATATGTCGTGGTACTCTTCAGCCGCGATACGACTCACATATTTGTATAAATTTAACCAATAAATGCGGAGAAAGGCGAGCTGTGAGAGGCCTTGGGAAAAGGACCAGAAGGGTCCCCTCCATCGAGACTCTCAACGGGGTCGTAACGGCGATTGACAGACGAAGGACGAGGTGGAGGCACCTTTATATACCGTCCTGCTCGCCTAGCTCTTCATTCGACTGACCACTCTCATACCTACGACTTCTCTCCCCCCCCCCTCCACTCTCTTTCCTCTCGCCCCTACCCTTTCGCCTCCCTGGGCATCTGCTGTGGTGGTAACCGTGGGATACTCCCTCCTCTAACACCTGCTGGGGTGATAACCGTGGGACGCTCCTTCATCTAGCACTCGCTGTGGTGATAGCCCTCTTCTCCTTGGCATCTGCTGTGGTATAACCGTGGGACGCCTCTTCCTCTACGCCTGCTGTGGTGATACTTATAACTGCGGGATGGTAGCCATCCAAAACTCTCCCTCAACTCCCGCTCACCACAGTATAATTTAGTCAAGAACTTATCTACTATCTGCCAACTAGTGGATCGGCTGATGAGGAGGCTCACAAGTGCTGCCAACCTCGTTCCATCACAATCCCTCCCCCGATACCACTGCCCAATTTTAGTGATCAAAATTAACAAATCTTACAATGGGAAATTTTTGTGGGTTACAAATTCCTTCTTTTTTTTACCAAATTCTGTCCAGTAACGGAAATTAAACTTTATAAATACATTTTCAAAACATGTCCTCAAAATCAAACCAGCGGGAGGTTAACGAAAGTCACAGCAAAGGTTCTTGAGGGTTGCCACGAAGGTTTTTGCCATTTCAAATGTTGGGTTGTTGGCAGCAGTGAGAACCTTCGCATCTGAGGCTTCGCTCCGCCTCCTTGGGGCCACTAGCCAATCAGATGTCAATAGACCTAATACCCCATCTCTTGCCGCATTTTTACTTTTAATCGTCCTGTTTTAAAAAATATCGCTTTTTTGAGAATGGGCTTCAAACTACAATTTTTTTCGAAAGTTCCGAATAGTTTTTTCCACCATAACAAATTTCTGACGAAAATTCCCCATTTGGAAAGAACTGGGTTATTGAGCAAAGACTACAATGATGTTGATAAAATAACATGGTCATAGCAATCAACTCGTGCACAACCAATAAGCCCGTTGAATTAATAAATTTTTACCAATTGGTTCGATGATTGGCATGAACCACTCGGTGTAATTGTATTTACCACAACGGTATGTGTGAATACGAAGAATGGTCAGAACCAACCCCCTCCCAATTATAGGGGGTGTCCAGAGATTCTGAAATTCAAAAATTGTGATTTGATGGAACGTTGGAGATAAAAGAAAAACTCTAATTTTTCTTCCCCTTCTAATTTCACGTATTGTAATGAACTGGTTCAAAGGCGGTATTTACCATTTTTCAACAGATTTGAGGGTTGCTGAGCCATGTACCATGGAATCCTAATAAAATAGACCATAATATGTCTCTGCGCCAATCATTCGGTATGTCTGTACTGTACAAAATGCATGAAACCAGTGGGAATAAATCGATGGTAATTCAGCAATTTTCATTACTTATAATCAACTTCAAAACCTCCGATCATCGGAATTCCAAAAATCCTATTATGGGAATGAGTTTGAGGGAAACATCTTACTTAATTATTTAAGAAAATTCCAACAGGGAGTTCTAATTTATTTGGATAAAAAGCAATAAATACATCGTGTGTTGTCCAGTTTGTATAAGGTAGTGCCATTGGAATTTTTGCTTAGAGTTTTGAGAAAAATGTTGGCCCGTCTCTGTCGGTTTATATACGCTAGGGGAGGGTACAAAGTTGCTGCCCTTCAATAGGTGAATAATTAATTTTTTCATCACCGTCGCGTCTCCCTACATGCCTGGAACGGTAAGGTAGCCATATCGGGCTTGAATGCCAGCTGATAAGAGTGAGTTCGGAGTTTTTGATCCTAATTATAACAAAAGATTAGAAAATTTCACTATACATTTAGAACAACCGGTCTGTAAATCCAAAGACGCCAAAAATGGAAAGATTAGAACCAAATAGACGAACAATTAGATAGTTTACCGTACTGACAAGTAGATAGTTGACATTAATAATGCATTATGTTGCATTCAACATTTCACTGCATATTGAGAATAAATATTATCACAATCCGTAGAAGTCGAAAAGGTGCCGACCAGACAAACATCACTGCTACATGCTGTTGCATTCCAACAGCATGTTTGTTTGCAGAAATGTTTGTCTGGTCGGAACCTTTTCGACTTCTACGGATTGTGATAATGGTTATTCTCAATACCTATGCAGTGAAATTTTGAATGCAACATATGCATATTTCAACTATCTACTTGTCAATTTGGGTCCAAAAGTTTTTATTCCAAAAGAATTTAGGATACCATCTACAAGGACCATTTAAAAACATTTTGACTTCATGTCCTACTTGTACACTCCCCGTTTATGCATAGAAACGTAGCACCGTAGAGAGCTCTGCTGTTGACTAAATGATCATAAATCATTTAGGGCTGGCACCAGTGGTAGATTGTCTGCGATGCGCAGAAAATGTTACGGCTGCCCGAGATGGAATTCGTATTATTAAAACAGCCGAAGAAGAAACTTAGTAATATTGACACAATAATATAAGATAATTTCGTATTATATAATCCTGTTTTTCGGCTGCTGATTAGCATTTATTTGTATTTTCCATGCGAAAAATTTGCAAATTCAATTATTCAGAAGGCTGGAGAACTCAATATTATGATAATATAATCCGATGTTCTAAGCGCTGTGGAGGTATGTAAATACAACCGTTCTCAACAACATTGCATATTATAGCGACTTAGTAGGTATGCATTGTAGGAAAAATTATTATTGAATCCGATGGATTATCTCAACAAATATCTAAGTCGGGCACTTCTATTGTTCCACTGTAAATGTGGTTTTTGTTTCTATTTACCTACTATTTTTTCGGTTTACATACATATATTACTTAAACCTACTCTAGGTGGGTTGAAATTCATCGATAAATCGTAATAATTTGGAGAATTAATTGGATGTGTTTTAAAAAAAAGCACTGCAAACTATTACACAACGGTTTATTATTTACCTTGCCCTTCTTCGTAGATCACTGTTTTCTGTCAATACCTACCCTCGTGCTCCTCCCAGGAAAGCCCTAAATCGAGTACTGGAGCCGGCCGGGCAGTTACGGTTTCATAAATATGCGGTAGATTCAAGAAATGGAAGACGAGGACATTGGGTTAGGTATGGCGGCCAAAATTTGAGCCATTTGGTCGTGAGTTATGGCGGTTCGACGTTTTTCACGTTTCCGCATCCGTAATTTCTACTACTGATCTGCAAAAAAATTCATATGGGTCCAAGGAGTACCTCACTTCGAACTAACGTCAAAATTTGAACCATTTGGACCATTGGGTGGTGAGTTATGGCGGTTCACATAAATGCTTACACACAAATAACTACATAAAAGAGCTGACATTTCCAAAATTTTTTTTCTACGGATTCGTGTTCAGCGTGGACGAAAATGGGGCAATCCGCTTTTTTCCCCTTAAAATAATGAAATTGTTCAAAAAGGTTAAGAACGAAAGCATAAGGACACGGCCACTTCTGAGGGGCCAAGCCTAAAAATACGTCGAAAATTTGATAAAAAGCACCACAATGGTACAACTATTGTGGAAGACAGCATGACAGGGAAATTCCTAATAATATTTCAAAATTTGAGTTTTGGTATACCTATTGATCCCGTAAAAATCTACCAGATCAATGCAGAAGTAAGTGGTAGGTAATGTTATAAATTAAACAATATTTGTTTAATATTACCTAAATATTTATTATTAAGAAATCAAACACGTTTGAAGAGAAAAAAGTGTTCAACATCGGACTTTTATGGACAAAAATCTACGTAGGTATTTGTTTACGGATGGGGTTGAACGGTGTACCTGGAGTTGTTGAATCGTTGTTCTTGAATGGATTTGAGAAACTTGTACGTCTAAACCACAATAAAGATTCTACAAGCATCAAGTAGGTGGGTACCTACTTTACTTAAAAATATTCGCTCATTACGTCATGCTGCTTGAATGGCTGTGTGAGAGTTGATGCCATAGTAATGTGCTCAAAAAATGTTAGGGAAGTTCCAACTTACCTAATTAGTTTATTTTTACAGAATAATTTAGAGTGATACAGATCAGCTCAAAATCCATGACAAGCTACACCTATTTACTCAACTCGCCAATCCTTAAATTATGTTGGTGTACATCAGTGCTACGCTGTTTATGTTGGATCCTGTTTATGCTAAACTGTGCATAAACAGGATCCAACTTACTTTAACTAGTTTTTTTTTTCAGAAGAAAATGAAGTGATACAGGTCTATTTAATCGCCAATCCTGGCCTGCTATTAGTAATCTGTTCAATCATCATTATTAATCTACTAACATTAAATTATGTTGGTGTAAATCAGTGCTACCTACCTAAATTGTATAAAAAGGATCAACTTTGGTATTGTATAGCTTAACTAAAGTGAATGGTTTAAAATGTGGTCCACATAGGCTATCACGCACAGTAAGTAGGTAGGTAACTACTAAACTACGGATTGGTAGGTTCAGGTTTGTTGGGACGATTTAGTGCAGATTACATACTTCCATGATAAGTATAGGTTTGTACGTATAACTTAGGTACCTACTGTATGTCTCCATAACTTAACAACTGGTAGTTTTGAAAATTGGATAGTTGTAGCTATGTATAAGTAGTTGCCTACTAACTAACCTTCACATGGTGGATTCAATATTGGAAGGGCTGTAGGTTGCGGTCTCCGATAACACCATCGCGATTTAGGACCTAATTAGGCACTTCACATGTCTCCAAGGATTTCTTGGGGTTTTTTTTCCCACAAATTTAGAAGTTTTTACGAAGGAGGACGTGCGGATGAGGGCATTTTTCGATTTCTGAGGGTCGCTGTTTCGAATTTTGGATATTTATGGGAGATGGAATTTTTGGGGGGGTGTTTGGAATGGAGTTTTGGAATTTGTTTTTGGAGGAGAAGAGTGTTTTGGGGTTTATCGTTAGGATTTTCCACAGCCCTTTTGAAAGGGCGTGAAGGAATGGAACTGGACCGAAATTCCGTTCCTCGATCAACCCCTCCGAACGCCCCCGTCTGTCCGTAGCCGCCCCGACCTAGGGGTATCATCCAGGGCTCATGCGCTCTGCCCTACTTCGGTGGAGTGGGGGAGAGAGAGTTCTTCCCATTTCCATCCCCATCACACCCTCCCTCATCATGCTGTGGTTAACATCGATTGGAGGGGGGAGGTTTCTGATAACCGGGAATGTCGCTGAACTGCTGACGGCTGCATCAGCAAAATCCCATGTCACGTACCTTCCAGCCAGCTTACTGAAACCAGACTCCAATAACTAGCCCAGTCAAATTAGACCAAAAAAGTTCCAGTCTTGCAACATGACTAAAAGAGAAAAATGTTCAACGAAATTTTCGGCCTATTGTGTAAAAAGGTGATATAGCGAGAAACGTCGCACATACTTTTCGTAAAATTATATAATTTGTTCGTAATATTAGCCATTTTTACCGATTTTTGACACTTATAAAGTAAAATGTGACCCACTCTTCTTTGAAAAAAATATTTATATCATCGAAACAGTCCCTCCGTCGTGAATCACCATCCCACACCATGTAAGGTGAACTAATTTTGATTTTAGCCCTTAGTTCCAATTTGTGACCCCCAAAAAATCCGAATTTAACCCTTGTTCTGTATGAAAAACAACTGAAATGGTATTTTTCTCTCTTTAATCTCCCTCCCATACCACTTTCAGTGATTTTATATCATATGCTGGCGATTTTAGCCGTTTTCACCGATTTTTGTGACTCCTAAAAACTCAAATTTGACCCCCTTAGCATTTTTGAAAATTGCTAATCTTCGAATTCATCCTTCTATCTGGCAAT
The DNA here is from genome assembly GCA_954871275.1 of Leptopterna dolabrata. NCBI lineage: Eukaryota > Metazoa > Arthropoda > Insecta > Hemiptera > Miridae > Leptopterna > Leptopterna dolabrata. Next base: position 20,104,608 of record OX940987.1, on the reverse strand, counting down.
ACGAACGTTTTGGCGAAATTTGGAATTTTTATTACCTAACCAAGGACAGAGATACCAACTGGAGTGAAATAAATTTAATTAATTTAATTAAATTAATAAAACTGGAGTGTAATATTAATTAGGTACATACATACAAATTGTTGATAAAAACTAGGGATGAATTCAGGAAACTCTGAAACGGGGAAAAAAAATCCATGTTCTGAAAATTTTGGACCTATTGCAATAGCTTCTAATTTTCTTTGAAAATTCGCAGAAAGGGCCGTGGCTCTAATAAATTCAAAGTTGGAAATGATTTTAATTCAATTTGGGCGAACTTTTTACAGTTTTCAGTATTTGGCAAAAAAACCCTGATATGTGCATTGTACAGAAAATTTCACTCAGACCATCATTAAAGTGCATTAAATTCTGCGTTGAATGATCTCCTTCAACATTAAATTTGGTTCAGCGGTTTTGACAGAACCGGAAGTCGAAAATGGACAAATTTGCCATTTTGACTGAAATGTTTTATATAAAGAAAAACGGAGTTACTGAAAGGTTGTCTATTTCCATTAATACACGAAAAATACAATGCTATACTAGTTTCGGTGATCAAACCATCGTCAGTATCAAACAACGTGTACTAGTGGAAATAGAAAACCTTTCAGTAACTCCGTTTTTCTTTGAAATGGGTTTCCACGATTTCATCGCGAGTGATCTAGTTCGCGAAATTTGTTATGCTCAGTTTCACACGCCTGTAACTAATAAACGGTTATTCCAAATGAAAAATGTCATATAACCATCTTGAAACGTTGAACTACTAAGTGACTGCTGCATCAGTAACTAATCAGCAATGCTGTACGTAAGTTAAATAGTTAGCTAGGCAGAATAATGACATTCGGTAAATAATTACAACTACATAATGAAATTCCTTAAAGATTGCCATTTCTGTGGACTCAGATGCAATACTGATACCTACATCTCCAAGGACCAGTCAGTTTCGGGCTTCAAGAGACGGGTTCAATAACATTATTTTGTCCATGATGAAAAGGGTCAACAAAATAGACGTATACACAACAATAAAAATTGGCACGAAAAAAATTAAATTTATTGTATGCACTTGAAACCTTTTTAAAACAAAATATATAGGTATGTAGTACAAAGGCCATAATAAAAATATAAATTTTCCATCAACATAAACATATTTGTTTTTCAAAAAACCGAAAATACACAGGGAAACACGTAGAAAAGTATAAAAAATCGAATTCAACCATAAAATTTATTGTTAAAGCCTTGAAATTGTGATTTTAAATGCGTTTAGAACATTCTTAAAATTAAAATGAACGGCTTCTGATTAAAAATATATAACTATACGATTCAATAAACAAAAAAGTAGAAACGACAGTACGATAGTTTGATTCAACGAGTTTTTGAGTATTTACCTCGTAATGTTAAAGAACAATATCCACTAATTATAGGTGGGAGCAATTGAGCAATGTAGAGAGTAAATTGATATTAGGAAAGAAATAACATTTTGTGATTGCAATAACAATACTCTTGTATTGAAAGACACAGAGTGTACCAAAACATTTACAAGTATATTCATATTATGTACTAAAGTATTTTAATTTCCAACTACTTTGAGGAACAATAATTTCCCTTTAGGTACCTTCCTGTAAACAATTCATTATGAATTTGGTAGGTATAGATCTCTATGAGCATAAAACCTATTTCTTACCTTTAAATTCTCAAACAAGAACTCGAAAAAGTATAGATATAAAAATATACATTATTTGCTTTAAAAAAATTACCCTAACCGCTAACATTAATTTTATAAAATTGGAATTCGACCAAATAACAACAAACGCAATTCTTTCAATGAAAAATAGAAAACTGAAATTAATTTTAATATAAAGTTTAATAAAAATTAAGAAAGAGCTTAATATATACCTAACCTATTGTAGTGATGGAAAAAGTCAATAATTAAATTCAATATCGTTTGTTACGCTAGTTTTTTCGACTGCTGATAATGTTTTTGTTTTCCGAAAGTAGGTACAGTAAAACCGAATAATTAGGTAGGACCTTACTTATCATTTTACAGAGGAAATGTTGAGTACCGACTGTCAACTACATGGCAACGTGTTATCTAGTGCCTTCCATCAAGCTCTAGTCTTTTTTTATGGCGTTTGTATGCAAACTTTGTGTAAAATACAATTTTGTCATCTCCGGATAACCTGAAACAGGATCTATGCCAATTTAGGTTACCGGTAGCAACAGGCTCCGGCACTTCGTATAAGTGCGAAATTGCACAAGAAATTGAATATTTGAAGCTCATTTCTGAGTTTTGCACCACGCATTTTAATGTCATTTTATTACATTGGCACATCATGGTTTTCGTAAACAGGTAAAACCATCATATTCCAAGCTATTTACAGTTACACTGATTGACTGTTACAGCCCAATTTGACAATAACAGAAGAGAATTATCAGTTCGTCCCCACTGTGCCGAAATATCGAAACTGTTTTCACACCCGAAAACTAGCGAAACTGCCATTTGGTAACTTTTCAGGAGAGTTCAATCCAACTTCCTTTAGGTAGGAAATCCGGTTATTACAGTATTTTGTATGTTTTAAACTTACTACCCATACGTTTTGTTGACGAGCAGTGTAAAATTTCCCAATTCTACCAATACCATGCGCTTCAAATCACGAAAAGAAGCGCGTTTAATACAATAAAACTGTGAAAATAACTATCTCTTGAAGAAAAATTCTAAATTATTGGCAATAATGGACATAAAACACAGAAATTAGGAACTTCTAGAACTTTTGCTTCATTCGCTATCTGTTTCGGATCTGGGAGGACATCCGCGACGTCGTTCGAACAGGGTAGAATTCGGGTTAAAGGTACGTACTCGAGGAATCCGCAAGTCGTCGCAAAGCTTTTTCAAAATCCTCTTCTTGCCCTCAGACACAGGGAATCTCTAGCTGTAGGCTTTCTTTGGTTGAGATTTTGCTCTTCTCTTTTTAAATGACAATCAAATAAGCGAAAGCAGCTGATTCGCCGATTGTTTTCGACCCCATTCTACAAAAACACTATGTCGCACTAACGAATAATCACATTCGCTAGTTTACTGGGGTGGACTGGATAATAATGGCCCACACGCAGATACATTTATTAATAACTAGCTGTAGGTCGAAAACGGTGCACGATATTGGCGTGAGATTTTGCCAGCTGCTGTACCTTGTCAAGACATCACTCACGGTACCTAAATAAAACTCAAATTCGTGAAAACTGCAGTTTCGCTAGTTTTGCGGAGTGTAAAAATATACGACAGTTTGGCATAGTGTGGACGAGTTCAGAAATGTTAAATGCGAAGACTAAAATTTTGATTTTCGCGTCGAACTGCATTGAGTCAGAAATACTTCCAGTTCCCCCCTGTGGTCCCAAGTTGAACAGCTTTATTGCTATCAATTTATCTGTGAAAATACATGTACAGCTACGTGATCGTTATAGGATCTGATTTAGGACTATGTATTGTGTAATCTGTGCGATCCGATCTTCGGTGATCATATACAGTTTCATTAACGTAGATGGAGGTGTTTGCCAGATGTCCAGAACGGTGAACGGGGTAGGACAGGTTAATCCGGAATGATTGATGTTCTACGGATAGGAGTTACCCTCCGGCTAAGTCATCGGATTGCTCATAAATCCCTTATAACGGTACTTACCAACTGATTTGGGTAGGTACGGACCTAAGCTACGACCCGAAGCTCTTTATATCACATTTCGTTTCGCCATAATCATATACACTACTCTGTGATGCGTGATAGGGGTAGGCTGTAAAGAAAGACATACGAGTTCCAAACCGGGATGAAGTCTTCATATTTCTGGACAAATTGCACTTTACGCTCTGCTCACTGCCGTCTAAATCGGGGTGGAAGTCGGACCGCGCCCTCTGCCCTCGATCCTGGACTGCAGAGCGTGGAGGAGCCCCGTCAGGACGTCACCTCCGCGCGTGGGTTTCTTGCCGAACAGGAGTCGACGAACAGAGTCATCATAGGTCAGCAGAGCAACCAAGTTCTGGAGTAAGAAGCCCTGGCAGTATTCCATCAACCTTGTGGCATTGTAGACCTAGAAAATACCAACAAAACATCACACCATTTCAATATAATGTACTGGTAGATACTACATACCTAATTTACATTTTGAAATGTTTTCAAGTTAAAAACAAATTTAATTGGCTTTGGTATTTGTGATTAAATACAAGAGGAATCGATTCCAATTATGTACCTTGGCGTGGATGTACATAGACACGATGTTGTCAAGGTCGACCGCAGACGAGCACTTGGCCTCGCAGAAATGTAGCAGCCCGTCCAGCTGAAAGAAATTCGCTGCTGCCATCAGCTCCAGAACGTCCACCTGGTCCACGTCCAAGCTCTCGCAGCCGCCTTTGTACAGGAATTCCATTACCAACTGGAAAATCCGTAAGTATGTAACACGTCAGTTCGAAGGCTCAACTCCGGATATTCAGCTAGGTAGGGAGTCACAATGAGGGGGGGAAAAAAACTGAGGAAATCCACTCGAGTTCAGTACAAAGATATCCAGTAATACTACCTGCCTACACAGTTTCCTGAAAAACCGCGAGGTATTTCCAGAAGACCCAAAATTTTGTTCGGAGTTAGCATTTTTTTCCTCCAAGGTTGCGGGGTGTATGAGGGTAATGAATTCATATAAATAGTGATAGGTATATAAGTTTTATGTAGTTTGTACCTGGATGTACCTGATACTAACGATAGCGTACCTTTACCTTGAAACTAAGACATCACCTACTCGTATTTATTTTTTATTTTTTTGAAAATTAGTCAATTCTTAATAATTTGACATGTAACCTGGAATATGTGGTAGCGGATGTCGTTAATTTGAACGATTGGTGGGTTCCCTTCGCACAGCTTAGAAGACAGCATTCCTCGAAACCTTGGGGAACTCGTTACCAAAACGATCTTATGAGCGTAGAAAACTCTTCCTGTGCAGAAAAAACGAAAACCATTTTGTTGAAAATTGTAGATGTACTGGCCCAACGTTCAAACGAACCACTAGCTAGTACCTACAAAAAGAACATTGTAGCACAGGAGGATGATGGGGAAAGGTTGAGAGTTGAAAAGTGCATTATGATAGAACTGAATTCTATGTTCAATGCTCTTCCTGACCGAGCTTACCTTCGACTCTAAACTGGACGTCTGAGAGTTCAGGATTGTTGACGAACTTGGGATCGATCCTGGACACAGTGCCGTTGAGACAGGGGTCACGTATGGGTTTGATAGGCTCCCGACCATAGCAGGTGGAGAAGATGTCGGCCAGAAGGAGAGTCGTCCCTTCATTCTTGGAGTAGCGAAAGATGGTGAAGAGGAGCGGGAGACACTCGTCCACGAACTGGGCAGAGCAGTCGTCGGGCCAAACGTGCAGGAAGTCCTGGTGGTCACAGAAAGGCATTAGCGTCTGGGCAGCTGTGGTTATTATAGTATTATAGGCACGATATCCATGTCTTTTTTGTTCTTCACCTGTAAAAGAGCATCGATTGTAGGCTCGTATGTGGAATGTGCCGTCGCCAGAGTGGACATCCAACAATGGAGACTCCAGGACACACCGAGGTTCCTCAGGTCCAGGGTGATCTCCAGGTGGTTGTTCTCCGTCGAATGGTACATTGCTTCGTGGAGGCATTTGATCTGGGGCTTGCTCAGTTTGAGAAGCTGGTTACCAGAGTCTGAGGGTCCTCTGGCTCCAACTGCTCCACGTCTCTCTGCCGTTCCTGTGCCCTCGGCCAGAATTTCTTCCAGGGAGAGCACCTTTCAATCGAATAACACAGCAAAATGTATTATTATGGCTCTAGCGAATTTTAAAAGGTATAAGCTACTGCAAAGGGTATGGGGTATTTTTAGTACCTACGAAACATGTAATTCGAGTTATCGTTGGTCAAAAATCGCTAAAAATTATGAAAAAGTGAAGAAAAAACACCAAAAATTGTTTTAAAACCACCAAAAACAGCAAAGGTGATCAAACCAGACTCAAAATAGATGTCAACTATTTCAATAGCAAAATAGGTAGGTACATATATTTTCTTCTCTAAAAATAAGAACAAACACTGAATTTCAAACAGCGAAGGGAAATACATGATAATGTTGGTAGGTCCAAATCTGAAGGGTAGGTAGATAGAGCTGTTAAATTACGTTTCGAAAATTCGCTCATATGCTCATGCTATATGACTGAAACTTTAGTTGAATTTTTCCTATTTTGTATAGGTAACGTACATATGAATTTGGTAAATAGGTAACGTCCATATGAATTTGGTAAACTGGTAAGCAGGTACAAACGTAGGTAGGTATTAGGTTACGAACCTCTTTCGTATTGGGATTGAGTGGGTGGGATAACAGCTTGTGAAGGACAGCTCTTTGACCATGGGCTGCCGCAACAGCAAACGCAGAGTAACAACCACGCTGTGCAGCACCACTGTATGAAACTGAATCCTTGTACACAGTGCTCAGGAAGGGGTGCGCTCCGTGAGAGAGAAGTAGAGAAACCATGTCCAGGCTACCTGATGCTGCTGCCACCTTTCAGAGCAGAAGAAACGACAAACTTGAGTTTTACAATGTAAAAATTAGCTACTTGGAAACTGATTTGATTACGTGTGACTAATAGACTTACCTGAAGTGGAGTCATAGTGGCCTTCTCTTCAGACAAGCGAGCGCCTCCTTCGACATGAGCTCCCCTCTCTAGAAGAAGTTTGGCAATGGCTATGTTGCCCTGGAGTGCAGCATAAGTAAGAGCCGTCCAATGCTGATTTTCTGCCTGAACCATTGCGCAACCCTGAACAATGCAATGTTGATAAGGATCCAAAGGGTAGAGAATGATTGATACAGTACGAACCTATACTTAACAAATGCAGGTACATATAAGGTTTGAATTATTTCAAGACTCAAGATTAAACATTTAAATACCCGTACCTGAGACCCTTGAGGGGGTGTCTCGAGGTCTGGATCACAACCGAATTCCAGAAGTATTCTGACAACGTTTTCGTCGTTATTGACACAGGCCAGCATCAAAGGTGACAGCCCGTTGTCGCAAACCGTATCCAACTTGGATGGAGGTAGAAGCTGCAGTGCGTGCGGCACCATCTCTCGGACTCCCGAACCCAGCATTCTAAAGGCAACTGCTGTTTTGAGACGACGAACGGTATCACCTTCGTCACCACCAGTTCGTCGCCCAAGACTCTCATCCTGTCCAGGTTGCCTCACTGGGCAGTCAACCCCTAGGAAACAAGAACTGATTGTTTAATTGGATCGAAAAAAGCCATTGGATCCCTTTGAAAAACAGTATCACGGCTTCAGTCACTCAAGAACTAAAAATCGCCAACTATGCCTTACCTGGGAGCAAAAGTCTTGCTGCTTGCATGATGTCGTCACTGTCAACTACAGACGAATGGCGGTAAGCTGCATGAGCGGATGCACATCTCACCCATTCAAGCAGAGGAGGCAAAACCACGTAAGCCCTCTCGTAAACCAGCTCCTGCACCGAACCACAATGCTCCAACTGCAATAGCATAGCAATGAATAAGAAGTGTCTTTGGCCTATATAAATCACCATTCACAATGGGATTATTTAACCTATAGTAAATTATAGTTACAAACAGGATGACAGAATTCTTTCCGGTGGTTCCCTACCCTTCTTACCTGTGAGCAGCGCATGAAATAGAATAAGGATTGGACCGCAGCAGGGGAAAAGAGCGGACGAGCTCCCAAGACTACGGTAGATGTTCTAAGGAGGTCCGCAAGTTCGGTGGCAGATGCAACGCAGGTTGTGAGTAGGCTGTGGTCCCTCTTGCTACCCACAGATCCACACGTTGTATCAGTCGAGACAGAACTAACACTTGCCCACCTAAGCAACCAAAATTCATAAATGGTACAGTTCTGAATATTCAAAATACCGTTTCGACCCAAGAAGTAGCCCTGACACACAATACCTAGGAGGTAACAATAGACCAGTTCCTCATATAGGATGTAGGCATAACTCGTTTTCACGATAGAGAGATATTTAGTTGATTAAAATCCTACCGGGGCAAGGCAAGTGTCCCTGACGCAGTTCGTCCTGTATTGAGGTGGGCGTAGGGCTGCAGCAAACCCCAGAGGTCACTGTTGTTGGCAATAGCATGCTCAAACATAGAAGCTGTCAGGATCGTATCAGGCTTGGAAGGAAGACATTGAAGAATAATCTCTTCAAGGAGGTTCTCTAGCCCAGCTGCTAGGTAGACAGCTGCATACCTGCAAATTCACAATATTATATACCTACTGTCGTCCATGAGATCGCTAATGTACAAGTGTTTTGCAGTTAACTAGTGTATGTATCATCTCATCGGAAAAACTGTAAGTTTAAAACGTACTCGTGGACGAATTTCCCAATGCGAACGTCAACCATCCACCTGTGGAACCTTCCGACGGACAAGTGGAGACCGGCGCGCTGTGATTTGCTCTGTTTCAGTTGATCGCCTGAGACAGCAAACATGGCACCGGACCTGAGGCAAGCCTGCAAACAATCAGATATGGAGTAGGTAATCCAAGGATAAGGATAAAGGAAACTACATAATGGATACAATGGAATAATGTCAAAGCATGAATAGCAGGCAGGTTCTTCTACCTAGCTAGAAAACAAAATTAAAGGAGTGAAATAGTTGCAGGTCTAGTAATTCCTGAACGTTTTTAGTTACTTACCTTTATACAGGAATCCGCTAAAACCGGACTGAGAATTATTTTCAAAGCTGAGGCCACCTGCAACATAATTTCAAAAATGATATACCTATGCCCATATATGATTATAGACATAGGTCCTTACGATTTCATAATTCTTATATCTTATTTTGTCTTTATGTGAATCCTATAAAATATGCAGGCCTTCCAGTCAGGGTCATTCGCACCGAACTAAACTTCCCTTGATTCATCAAGTTCTTCGTAAAGCATACCTCATGTTTCCCACACATGGCGAGTGGCTTGGATAACCGTTGCGCCTCCCTGCCTATCCTCACCAGCGCCCTTTGCAGGAGATACGAAAGGCGCGGTACAGTTTCCATGGCGACCCATTCCATCGAGCAGCGCGTCCTCCCACTCTGGAGGACCTTCAGGACGTCGTGGTTGGACCACGGGAGACGTTGGAGCTCGACTAACCTGCAACAAAACTCAATCTTCAAAGAATGTACTGAGAAACTGGGTGGGCTAGGGCTTTCTGCTTTGAAGGGATTTCAAGTGTCTGGAACGATCAACTGCAGCTCATAACCAAACAAACCTGTTGTGGGAGTCGACCCAGACGAATTCATCGGCGGAGGTGACGTTGGTGTTGATGGTCTCAAGCGACGAGTGACGCACCAACCGACGAACAGCAGGTTCGCTTCCTTCGCTTCCGCTCAGACTCGAATAAGTCGATGTGGAATTGGATGTGTGCGACCGCATGGTCAGCTGCTGTATGGCCAGTTTTATGTCTTCTATCCCCGATCCGCATGGCACTAACTGCAAAGGGATGAAGATGCTCAATATTATCCAACTCCTATGGTTTGTTCGTGCATAATCAAGCATTTTTTTACAATAACCTACTTGATGGAACTAGGCAATGCATGAAACACAGCTGTTTTTATACTTTCCCTAAGCATTACACACAATACCTCACGTGTTCTTGGCAATGCGAAAAACACCAGGTAGTTGAGACAGACGTCGGGCTGGCGTGATTTATTTTTTATGGGTTGGACCTTTCTGCTCAGTTAATCTGGATGGATTTGGTCAATAATTCGCACCTCAAAAGAACCCTTTAGAGGGGCCACACCGGCTTGTAGAACTCGGCGGTAAGGTAAGGTGAGGTAAATTAATAGGTACCAAAAGCTTACTTTGGCTGGGGTCGCTCTATGCCTACTTCGGCTTTGAACGGTTTTTCTCGCGGAACGCGCTTGCCCTGGCATTACCCCTGCCGACAGTCTGAAACAAACAGCGGTGATTAAGTTCGGGATTCAAATGAGCGATTCGGGGATATAATTAGAGGGATTTCGAATAAATTAGCAGTGTACCTACCTGTCATCTTCAGGGACACAGCCGAGGGGCGGGCGGTAGTGGTGGTGGCGATCCGTCGTCGGGGATGACGACAGATGCCCGTCTGACATGGAAGCGTGACCGGACGTCCGGGCGTCGTCTGAGCTGCTCCCATTGGAATCCGCTTGCCTCTGGCAACAGCAATAGTAGATTTTTGAACGACTACTCCATCTTTTAGTATAATTGATGATATGAGATACATCTGGGCAAAATTGAACATGTACTTGTAGCTATCAAGCAAAGCAGCTTGTGGCTTGTACCATTCCAAGTTTTTCCAAAACAAATTCAAGATTTTCTAACAGAAAATTCAACTTTTTCCAAGTCAAATTCGGGGTATTTCCATTTCAAATATCGAAAAATTAATTTCAATGCACACTTTCAATTTCGACTAAAAATTCGTTCAATATTTAGCTGATATTGGCCCCTACACTATCAAGCAAGTTTATCAAAATAATTTGACCAAAATTTGATCAACCATGGTAGGACAGGATCTACCATCAAATTTGCAAGATATCAAGTAACTCTCACAAACTTGCTTGATTGTGTATGTCATGAAAAACCAACTAGGTACCTACCTATAATAGTTAGGCATGAATAACAGTCGATTTGAGGAATCTTTAATTTGAAATAGAAAAACCTTGAATTTCACTTGGAAACGTTAGGTATACCTACACAAATAATATGGGTAGAAAGTAATATTGGTAAGTACATACTCGTACCTGAAGAACTCGAAGTTGGCTTGAGTGGTGGTGGGGAAGGGGTGCAGAAGTTTTGGTCCTCGGGGCCGACTGTGGCGGTCGAACGGCATCCGGTTCTTCTTTGGGGCTCAGACAGGAGGAACTCGAGTTGCCGAGCTGGAACAACGAATAACCCATATTATTGGAATGGATATTATTCAACAACGCACGTTCTGATTCAGTTGAGAAATGCGTGGAAATGTGTGGGTATGCTTTTTATTTAGAGAAAATAGAACTTAGATTATGGGGCGCCTTACAACCCCAAAGTTTCAGTCATGCCGCATGACTTTAAGAGCGAATTTTCAAAGAAATATTCCGGCTACTGTGTAAAAAGGTGATATAGCGATAAACCAGACCAGAACACTTTACGTAAAAGTATGTCATTTCGGATTTGAGCCATATTTTATCGATTTTTGACTCTTATAAATTCAAATTTGACCCAATCTTTTTTACGAAATTGTTTGTTATCATCAAAATATTTACTCTTTCTGTCGTGAATCACCATCCCACACAGCGTCAGGTGAATATTGACTTTAGCCGTTAATACCAATTTTTACCCCGAAAAATCCAAATTTGACCCCTATTCTGTATGAAAAATAATTGAAGTGGTATTTTTCCGTCTTTGCTCACCACTTCGAGTGATTTTATACAATTGAACAAAAACTGATGTTCTGCAAATTTTGCACTTAATTTTCTTTGAAAATTCGATAAAACCTTGATAATTCGCATTGCTGAGCAATGTTGCCCCTACCTACTGACCAAACGTAGCTTTAAATTTCCATTAACGAAACAATGTAGGTATATTCAATGTCGATGTGACAAGCGAACAAAAACTGTACTGTACAAAACGAAACATGAAGTAACACTTGCGTCAAATGAAACGAACCGATTCCACTTTTAAAGTTATAATGTAAAATAATAATAAAAAGATAACAATAAACTTATAAATTAGTACCTAATACTGTTGGTGGTTTATCAAAATTGTCCATGGTTTGGCTTTTCGTGAAACGAGTTAACTTCCGGTAAATCGACTTCGACGGATTGGCCGCAAAGGGTGAGAACCATGTCGTGCAGAACTCCGCAGGAGCTTGTCGTCCGTCCCCGAGCCCTTGTAGTGGCCCTTGATTAAACGTAGTGGAAATAATAGGTTCATTTTAAACCTTCATTAAACTAAATTGCCCTTCTTGTCCCGCAATTAATTAAACTGGGTTTAATTAAACTACAAGAAGGTTGTAGAGCAAAAAGGGGGTCGACAGCAACAACCGACTGTTTGGTCTGATGAAATTCGCATTCCGCGAGCGACGGACGGCTGAAAACTGGAAAGGAACTATTTTGGGGACGAACTACGATTTGGGGCAATGGTGGTAACCTGAGAAGGTATTTTGGATTAGATATTTCCAACCCCAATTCCCTTACCAAACCCAAAAAGTTTTTTAAAAGTATAATTATAACCCTCCCAGCCTAACTACTTTTTCCAGAACAAAAGACCGTTAATGATCCGTTCTTTTCTTCTCGATCCACACTGAAACAAGATATTCTACCACTTTAGGGAGCAATGTCGGGTGACGTTCATCAAAATGAAGTTCCATCCGCTCATTTTATTTCTTCTGCCTTTCATCTGATAGTGGGCCTGCAGATACAACGTCTTCGATGACAGCAAACCACTTTTTTAGTAGGTTTAAACAATGTAAACAATGCAGAACAACCAAGAGCTGTCTGAGAACGAATAATTTTCATGCTGGATTTTTATGCCGGCATTAGCCACCTTTTCCACTTAGCCCTTGAAATTTGGATAAAGAATTTTGAGCTCTGTACGTTGATCAGGACTTGATACGTGTGTAGATGTACTGTCTGGCTGCATGCTTACATAGGTACCTACCTACTCTCTAGATTACCGCTAACTATTTAACTTCTTGTTTCAACCACGTTTCTACAAGGAAAACGCAACGTTGGTCTTGAATGATTATACCTGATAGTAAACTGTCTTCTTTGGTCGTTTTACATCGAGAAAGTTTCAAACACGCTAGAAGCACAATAAAGGCTTGGGTTACTTGTGATGTGAGGAGCCTAGCCTTGAGGTTTAGCCTTATAATTATTTGAAAGATCGATCAATTTATGAATGCGTTTTGAAATTTACCCGGATGGGGGTCGGCGGCTGGGACGGAGGCGACTCTGAAGAAGACGAAGGGGACGCAGGTTTTATCTGACCGGGGGCAAGGCTGTAGGAACTCGACGTGATGTTGGCTCCGCTATAGGACACGAGCTCCCTGCTCCCGCCGCTGACACCTCCAGGCCTGCAAAATAGATGAGAATAGATAAAGCAGAATAAATTTTACCCTCAGGTAGGAATCGAACCCACGACCTGTGGTCATAAACACAGCATTTTTCGGGCTCTGATGGAGAGAGGGCTTGTCTGGTTAACCACACGGCAGGGGAGGGGGAGAGGAATTCCGACTAGAGAATCATTTTTTTCTGCATTTTCTGATTCCTGTTTTCCTACATAAAATCCTTTGCTCGTCCCAAAAGGGTCCTACTTATTTTCAAGAAACATAGGTAAGTTGAGGACACATCAATGAATTATAACTATATGAATCTAAGTAATGATGTGTCAAAGTTACACTGCCCACCTAAATGGCTGAAGATTTTTGAATTATTTTCACAGACAACCATTGTTGTAATCTTTAACAGGATCGTGAACACCGATAGAAACTGGACTGAAGCCGACCAATTCGATTCTTTAAAGTTTCTAACCGTATAATCGGGATATTAAGGACAGCTGACAAAACTCATATTTCAATGAGGTCAGTATTCTATAATCCGTTCACTATCGAATTTACTAGAAGGTAGGTACCAAGTGGATGAGATGGGTAACACATTAATTTATGAATTTCCAGGTGTCCTTGCATTTACCTAATATGTCCACATGTTAGGTGGAAATATTAGGTTCTTGCATCAGAGAAGAGTGAACCATATAGCACACGGATTCGGTAGATTGACCAATTAATGTTAATCAGTAGATAACAAACGTCTTAAAATAATGACTTCGAAAGGAGAAAATGCGAGAGTAAAAGTAGGAAAGATAAATTTCTAAAAATCCTCCACGGACGACTTGTTTGACTGAAATCCCGACTCAACGGAGCCGAACTTTGTAAAACGAAGGTTCTAAGCTGCTGACCGTAAAATGGATCAAATGCGTGTCCTGATTAAGTAATTAAGAACCACAGTTTAAACACTCGAAAAGTAACAGAATTAAGATAAAAATTCGAGATGGCAGGACAGCACCAATTTATATTACCTTGTAAGAAATCGGGAATGGGGCCCTTTCCATTGATGAAGTAAATGAGAAGTAAGGAGGATAAGGACTGCATCACGATCAATTACCGTGCTCAGTTTGAAGTACAGAGAGGCAAACAAACTGAATCACTAACTCCAATCGTGTCCTCACGAAGTAACAGGTAAGTAGGTATATACCTACTTATTTCATACCAATCAAGTATGTTGTATCACTTGAATGTTATCTTGAGTTTTTAGCCGAATCTGTGTAGGTATCCATATGTAGTAAATTCGCCTGTTTGGCTTGCCTTGGTAAATACTAAGTCCCAAGGAAGGTAAAGCGTAATTTGTTTCATCAATTTTTATACGGTTCATAATGAACATGAAGAATTCACAAGAAAACGCGAACCTTAATTTAAGAAGTCATAAAATATTTAGGTATAGTAATCACTTGGGTAGAAAAGTAGATATCTGTACCCTAAGTGTGAATGCTGCATTATGTCCTAATACTTGTATAATATTATGCTTGGCAAATATTATGTAGTGAAGCGTTATTTGCCTTCAAGCGTTTACAAGGACTGTTAGGTTACTTGGGTAAGTAACCTACTGTTCGACATTAGGTAATTTTAAAGGATAAATAATGTGTGGTACCTACCTATTTTACATTAGGTAGGTACACAATTCACATGAACTAAACCTAGAGTGAATCAAAAGCTATATATACGTAGGTACCAACATTCAATCATTCATCAGCTAACTTCAGTGAGTCGCCTAGTATCATTCTAGCTGAAAATATGACGCGAATGGTTCTCCCTTCTGTTCCAAGGTAAAGCAATATTTCTGAATTTGGAACATCAAGTACTTATATCGAGGGTAAAGTACCTATGGCCAATACCTGCCGTCGGTGCCGAGTGATGCTAACACAAAACATGCGCATTATGCAACATAATAGCCACACACAAGTCATTACTCTCATTAGATAACATTCTGCTCGATCGAGTCGTTTTTCTATTGAAAAACGCCGTACCATCGCCCGCAAGAGAAATCTATGGGAATATTGAGAAAGGAAAATCTGGAACTGAATGTGCGTACGTACCTACCTATATATTCTTTTCCTTCAGTTTCCCAATGATTTTACTCGATCTTCATCTCGGTTAGGATTCAGAAAAAAACTACCTAAGTCAAGATAACAAAGAAACGAATTCACAAGGCGGGTCATATAACGTTATTCACAGTGGGGCAGATGGTTTTGCTGGCGTCTGAGAATACTGAGATTTTCTCAGAGATGTTACGACAGTCGCAGGTACGTAATTAATGGCGGAAAAGCTAATGAGAATATTTCATCCCCTGGAGGTTCTATTTCTCAATTCGGCACCTACTTATAATACTTACGGTAGATTTTGCATCACGTCTTACCTAATTTTAATTTCGAGAATTCCAGTAGGTACCTAGGTAGTAAGTAGTAACTTCGCTGTTGATTATCAACGCTTAGATTTTGGTTGGGGAAGAAGTTAGATCCCCATATTTTTAGGGATTATTATCCAATCCACTCTCAAGTTCTGAGAGGGTTCCAACTTCCATGAGACCAAGTTTAAATGTTTCTTAGGCATCAGTGCTTACAGCAAGGGGTAAGCTAATTTGCTTGAAGACAGGTGCATTACAATGGTATAATATTTTTCAAGTATCTGGATACCTATAGATTTACGGCGTCTTGCATAGATTTAGTACCTAGGCAGGCCCCTGTTTTGCAAAGTTGCCTACCTTTCCATTCACAGCGGACTTCTCATAGCTCACTGCTTTGCTGCGTGGGGTAATAAAATGTTCAATTTCCGCGTTCAACTCCCTACGAGAACCAGTCAATAATATAAATCCAACGTTTCACAAGCATACACCTACATAAATTATTTAAATAAAGCAGGATAACTAGGCAATATAAAAGTGATGTCGAAATATTCATTAATAGAAGAAATAATTTTAAGTTGATGTCTGATGATAATAGATAGTATGGTGTTTCTCTATCATGGGTTTGGAGTCAAGATCTTGCCAAAAGTGCTACGGAGGTAATGACCAAGAAGACATCGAGGACTTAAAATTGATAATGTGGGCAAAACGTACAATAATTATTATGGTACCTAAATTTTGCCAACTAGTGTACTTTAAGTATCGACCTCTACGGAGATTTTGAAACCCATCATCAATCAGTTAGTAATCTACATAAATACTTCTTATGATAAGTTCACATATGAAGATAATTAGAATGGAATGGCAGACCTGGGGGTGGGTGGAGGCGGTCCTGGCACTTGAACAATGCTTTTGTAAGCTCCATCTTTCTGGCACAGAATGAAATTCGAGTCTAAAGAGGACGACCTGGATTTCCTTGGTGCGGGCATGGGACCGTTGGACGTCATGTTCCTCGATGTATCCCCAGGATTGAGAGTCCTCGAGTCCAACGTCCTGGAAGCCATCCTCGGGACGTCGGCGTGACCCAGGGTCTTGGAACAGAGAGCTCGAGCATCCCCGGGGCCGAGCTCCCTGCACAGGTGACACCCGCAGTCCGCCGTGCAACTCATCTCCCTCATCCGTCGAAGTTTGGCCACAGGCAGTGTCGCCTCTTTGGACCTGGTCGACTTCTTCCGGGCGATTCTCGGCGTCCGGAGGCCGCTCGGGGGGCAGTCCGGGCAGCCGGTTGGCTCATGCCGACGACCCCTGGACCGTCTGGTCCGGGACAACACCGTGTACTTGCCTCTCACATCCAGATGGCGCCTGGTGCCGCGAAACAGAAACGATACCCTGAACCTTCTCTCGACTTTCTGGCGTTTTAGCTGCAACAGACTGCCGAAAGTGTCGGTACTCTTTCCAAAATGAAACACAGGATCACTCCAAACTGCAGAGCTCGTGGTAATTAACCTCCCGACCTCCGCTTTAGCACCAAACTCAACCCCTAATTCTTCAAGAATATCTACACAGTCGAAGAAGGATATGGACAAAAATCAAAATTTACCGCCCTTTGGTTTCAAGTATTGCCCTTTAAGTTTCTTCAGTTCTTCATCACTTGAAACACCAAAATCACTTGGAATGTTCTTCGTCTTACCGCTAAATCACACCTAAATACTCAATGTACAATGAAGGAATGACTGTCCAAATATAGAGGTGTGTAAGCTATTTATCGTAGTATTTGCATTACTGACAATGCCACTTCAAAGGCTTCGAGAATCAACTTGTGACCTAATTCTAAATCTGCCTTGGTTTGGACACAGCTATGCTTCATGACCACCAGCAACACCATACGAAATACAAACAAGCCAATGCCAAATGTCACCTTGTTATAATGCAACTATAAACCTCCTGGCACTCTGAAGACCTGGAAGTTCAGCCGAATTTTTGTAATATTTCACCCTCTGTTTATCCTAGAGATTTTTTGAATGACGCTTTGCCCGATTTTGCCGCAAAACTCAACCGAACACAAAACGCAGAACACGACCGTGTGAAGAAGGAAGCGAGCTGAGCGACCGGCCAATTTCTTGATGGAGTCCAACTCCGTCGACAGTTCTTCGTAATACGCGGCTTTCTGATACGTGTCGACTGACAGCGGCAGTTCCTGTATCATGTCCTTTGTCACATCCGATGAATGTAACTAACTAACTGTGAAGCGCAATGTGGCAAATCAGTTATAATGAGTAGTTCAAGTTAACTAACTGTAACGTTGAATACGTATTGTAGATGGGGAAATATTACTGCTAGGATCCCAATTTATTGAGTCCTCAACAGCTCCGAACGTAGGTAATTGCAACATTTACAATATTAGTGCTCTTGAAGTTGTTGAAGAAATGTAACGTTCTAAAATGTTCTAGAGCCATTATAATATATATGATACCATTAACTATTAAAAACAGAACTGTACAGAATCTAATTTAAACAACTAAGCAACTAAGACTGCCGTCCTGTATATCAAACTGCAAATTATTCGTCCCATTATATTCTGCTACTACGTTAAATTCTTCTTCCCGTTAGATTCCTAGTAGTATTCGGTGAACTGAAACACTGAAGGGAATTATTTGTGACTTGCAACAGGATGGGCCTATTTCATGGTAGTAGGCTGTCTGCTTCGAGATGAGAGCACCAGCAAATTTGTTTTTTGTTTTTTTTTTGCTGTGATGATTCTTATATACTTCTTTCTCCTTTCTATGGCCGCATTCAATAAACTGTCAATAAAACTGTCACAGCGAGTAGGTTTTGAGTTATTCAGTTTCAGCAGGCTTTCATTTATGTTGAAGTCCTTTGCGGATGGCGACCCTGCACTAGAAGTTCTTATCACAGATTTGAATGCAACTGAACGATAAGGTATATCCGCGAATCAGCAAAGTGCGCACTCGAGACCGATCATCACCGTAGCCCGAACGAAAAGGTACTGCAGGTATAAACGAAAGTGAAGGCTCCTCCAGAACTTCTCACGTCCAACAATTTCACACCCTCAACTTCGTTAGCCACCTCTCCTTTTAGAAGTCCCCTTCCTGAACTTTTTCCTTCGTCGAAATCGTTTTCTTTTTCTCTGACGGAAAAACTGAACGTTATTAATTGATAATTAGAGCAAGGTGGGAAAGACAGCCTCTATTGTTATTGTTGGAAAGCTCAAATATAACTTGTGGGTTGAGTAACTCGGTTCCGTAACCGTTCCCAAATGCTGATCGGAACATTCCTGTGACGGTTCCATAATGTCCAGGTTACGAGATCAGAGGGTTCCTCATAATTATTATTTCATATTGTTTCGGGCAGTAATGGGCGTTACAATGAATTGACCACAGGCAGACAGTCGGACGTACAGACGTACAGAGAGACAGGCAGACAGATACGGAATCAAAAATGTTCCTTGATGTCTGAAACGCAAAACGGAAGTGGAAATTTTCATCCTGGAGGACCTTCCGGTAGTGAGGAAGCAAAACGAATAGAATCTTATAGGAAATTTTGTTTACTTTAATTTTGTTCCCGAGATATTTGATAAAAACCAAAAAAAAGGACATTCAAACTGCACCCCCACCCTTCGCTTACCCACCGCCGGCGGGGACATTTTATATGTTGTACAGGACACTCCAAAGGACAAATGTACCAAAATTCAGAACTATATGATTAATTTTGAGTGCTTTTACTTTGTTGCCTGGACTAGATGCTATGTACAATATATACTAGATATATACTATACTGAAGTTCATGTTTGACGGAAGAATCATAGTTACCTAACTGCAGTTTCATACATACGCGAGGCGCGTAACTTTGAATGAACTTTACTGATATTTCATTAAAAAGAAATTTAAGAGCGTCGGCTCTTTTCTTGTAGGAACTATTGAACTGCTGCTGTTGCCTCTATCTAGGAGCGTTACGCTGCCATGATGCCATACCTACTAAAATGCTGTATTTTGCCTGCCTCTCGCCAGTCGGCTGTCGGCTGCCTCCTACTAACTGAAGCATTTTGAGGAATTCAAAAAAGTAGTGAAAGAACACAGATGATAACTACTTCTGTGAAAACGGCCAAAACACTACTTATCGACGACCCAAAACGTTTACCGCAACTTCTCTTTTTGGAAACCGACTTCAGAAAGATCCCGGGAATTATCGAGCAGCTGCCACCCCAAAAGGTGTTGCTAACTACCGCTGTTTCGACGGATGGAAGATACAAGAAGGAGAGACTATCCAGGAGCCGTATGGAAAAAGATTCAGGAGAAAGTAATAGCCGTCCACGAAGCTCGGCGTTAAACTGTCAGTAATCTCCAAAGGGTGAAAAATAAGGGTTGAATTTTTTTACGTTTTGAATAGATGTCGAACTAAAGAGTTTTTTGAGACCACCTGGAGCACTGCACGTCCAGCCGTTCGTTTGCACAGAAAATCTTCACCAACATGACTGTAAATGAAACGGTATAAATCCGGCCCAGACCATTGCTAGGGAACACCTGATTATAATCACGGAAGGCTGTATGAAGTCGAGTTGGTTGTGCTGTGATATTGAAGAACCTTTTGGACTTCGTAGATAGGTACTTTTGTAACTTGAACAACCGTATTATGATTCATGAATAACAACAAATAATTACTGATTGAATTATTGAATCCCGCGCATTTTTATGAAACTGTAACACCAGGTCGGCTCCAGGACTCGATTTAGGGCTTTCCTGGGGGAAGCACGAGGTTAGGTATTGTCCACAGGAAACAGTGCTCTACGCAGAAGGGGCATCTATACAGGTAAATAATAAACCGTTGTGTAATAATTTGCGGCGTTTTTAGTGCTATATTTGGCAAAAATAAATGCCATACTTTGAAGTTCCCAGATTATAACGCATATCTATCAACATATTAATGAATGCGATTTGGATGTCACACACTACAACCTTACTACGTCCAAGATCGATTTCAGTTCGATCATTTTAGTTCGAACTTCGAAATGCCACAACCAGGACTCGAGATTGATGTAATCACTGAACTGCTGGGACATATTTTCATGTGAGGGGTTCGTGTGATCCGATTTAGGTTCGCTTGGAGTGAAAAACAGAACTAGATACAAACGAACGGCAACAGACCCCAACGAATTCCGACGTTTACACGACCTCAAAGCCGAAACGGATTTGATGTTACGGATAGAAAAGCAAATTAACCCTCTGCCCCAACGTTAATCCTATTAAGGGTCACAAACGGAAGGTGACACGGATGCGAAAACCCTGATGAACATCGACGGTAGAGGTTGAAATTTTGTTTTCACTCCCCACTCGTGTAAATATATCAGCGAATGATTCTTGAATATCAGCATAAGATTTTAGCCCAACTTTTCTTTTGTTTGATGATTCCTGAACTGTACGCTGATGTACAAGGAAGGTACATGACTTCACGAAAAAACAGAAATATTGAGGGTAAGTGCGGGTTGGCCTCGAAATAGTCCGATATAAATTACATGAAAACCTGGGCGTATGTGCACACTATGTTTCAAGTATAACATTATTCCTGCTCTACATTACACCAAATCGAGATTTGCGAGCTAAATTTTCCACTCGGGCACTAACTTGAATTTGCTCATGGCTCCAGACAAAGGACCGGACTCGTAGGTTTTTTTCCTTGCTATAAAATTGAATAATAGTCTAATATTAATCCGATTCAAGCCAGATGGAATCCATCCATGGAATCCATGGTAAACATGGTAGGTGCTAAAAAGACCTACCTAATTGGGATTTCCAGGCCTAAAATCCTAACCTTTCTACGCCCGGCGTCGCTTTGCTATGCTGATGATAACTGAATAATTGGAAAAATATAATATTGTAGTCTACTGTAACCAATAACAATAATTAACAATACTGTGTTTTTAGCTACTTTTCGGTAATAAAAAATTATAATTTTTGCATTTTAATTTCAGCAATGTTCTTATTTTTTCACCTGAACTCGACCTAACTAGTGTCTCAAGTAGGTACCTAAAAGTGCCTAAAGCCGTTTAAAAAAAATCTAAAACAGCCTATTCTGTACTTTTCAAAACCTAATTCGATGATTTTTTTTAACCTAAAAGTTCGGGTTCCGCTCGTAAATTAGTATTCACAAAAATGGTTGTAAATCAGCGAAAATAAGGATGGTGGAGGCGTGTTACCGTAAAACATCGATGCCGTAAACTACCGTGACTCAGTGCCACTTTTTTTCTGGTTTATTATTTTCAGTAAAAAAGAGCATGGAAAAAAGAGAAAAAAAAATAAAAAGAAAAGCCTTCAAAATCAGATTGTTTCATTTTCAAGGTATGAAGAATCCGAAAGTTAAATTAAAAAAATTTCTGTCCGTCCGCCGTACTTCGGTTTTTTTTAGTTACCATGAACGAATATTAATGAAATTTGGTTTGTGGGTCCCATTTGGGGTCTAGTTGATCTGCGAAGCTCGGCGTTACTGTCAGTCATCTCTAAGGGGTGAAAATAGGGGTTACATTTCCAGGGCGCCGCTATCTCGATTTTTTTGTTAACGTGTTCAAACTGATCTCGAACTTGGGAAATGTTTGAGACCTCGTTCACAGTAAGGCCGTGAAGATTGCACCGAAAGGCTTCGTCAACATGACCGTGAATGAAACAGTATATAGGTACATCCAGCCCAGATATCATTGCTAAGGAACAGCTGATGACTATAATCACACATTGCTGTATGAAATCGAGTTGGTTGTTCCGTGATAATAATAAATGAATAAATAAATATTTCATTTGAAGAATGATGGTTATTTTGGATTTTTAATTTGAACAGTTTGAATACAAATGAAACAAATAATTAATTATAGAATTCTTGAATCCACCGCATATTTACAGAACTGCTGGTTCATTATAATTTTGACAAAACTATGAATTTACTTACATACTGCCCGTTAGATTGTAAAAAAATTAAAAAACTTGATCCCCAACCCGACCAATTTTCGCAATAGTGACCACTACGCCAATTAGTGAGGCTAAGGTGTCATTAATTCAATGACATTTTGAATAAAATACGATTAAATTTGGATTCTTTTTACCTGCGGGGTTTTGGCCTGAGAATTTCATGGCCTGGGGCGTCCGCTCTGTAGTGGTCAGCGCCCCTGAACTCAGGCATCGGCGGGCTGGTCGCCATCTCCTGAACACAAAATAATGCGACTGTTATCGAAATACATTAAAAAATATTATTGATAAATATCAATTTTTTCTCTCTCTTTCAGCGAATTTTTGCAGGAAAATGCGTTTCAGTTTAACTTAGCACACAAATTTCTGAAAATGATACGTTCCCATTCCGTTACGGTTCACTTTGAATCCACCTCTAGCAAGCTCAACATTATTTTATAAGTTATTTGTAATGGCTTTAATAAATTTATGTGTAAAACATAGGTCACTCCAGACGATATATTATGACCCTGGCTAGGAGCTAAAAATCAAAAATCCACCAAAATGTTTGTAATGGCAAACAAAAATATGATATCGAAGAGGACCAATTTTCTAGGAGAAAAATGTGGGTCAAATCTGAGTTGTTGAGGATCAAAAATCGGTTATTGGGTGACAGAAAAATAGGATGAATATTCGGAAATTTTACCCATTTTTAGCGGTTTACCCCCCCCCCCCCCCCCCAAGATTGATCTACATGCTTTTTTCTCGAAATCATTAACATAGGAATTATACATTTTACTTCCTAGCCAAGTTCAGATATCGTCTAGATTGAACTTATTTTTGAAGATTTAAAGCATTTTCGACCCCCATAAATTCTAATAATAACGAAAAAAATTTTCAACAGTTGATGTACCTATCCTTTTGTGTGTCGAGTCACCGATTTTTCAGCCCCCTCCACCCCCACCACCTTTTTAAAGGAAAACTTGTTTTTATTATAGATGTATTGAATTATGTTGGTTTAATAATATTAACCTTTGGAATCGAACATGAAAAAAAAAATGTAACCCCCCCTCAAAATTTGATGGTTTACGTTTCAAGGTACGTGGAATCCGAAAATGCAATAAAAAATTTATGTCTGTCCGCCGTACACCGTACCTAGCACTTTTCTTAGTTACCATGAACCAAAATTAATGAAATTTGGTTAGTAGGTCCCGTTTGGGGTCTAGCTAGTCCTCGAAGCTCGGCGTTCCTGCCAGTCATCTTAAGAGGTGAAAAATAGGGGTCGACATTTTCAGAACGCCGTAGCTCCAAAACTTTCTATACACGGGTAAGTATGGTTTTTGACGTTTTTGAATTGATCTTTATTGATTTTTTGAGACCACCCAGAGCATTGTACGACCAGCCATTCGTTTGCACCGACAAGCTTCGTCAGCGTGATCGTGAATCAAACGGTATAAATCCGGCCCAGGTATCATTGCTTCGGAGCACCTGATTATAATCACCGATGGCTGTATGAAGTCGAGTTGGTTGTTCTGCGACATTATTTCATTTGAAAAATAATGGTTCTTTTGAATTTTGTATAGGTACTTTTGCAACTTGAACAAACGTTGAAGTATTATTGGGTACATTATTACACAGCGGTTTCTATCTACGTAGAAGGGCATCTATACAGGTAAATTATTACAGAATGGTTTATTATTTACCTTATGCTTCATGAATAACTACAAGTAGGTAATTAGTGACTGAATTATTGAATCCCGCGCATTTTTATGAAACTTTAATTCCGGAGCCGGCTCCAGTACTCGATTTAGGGCTTTCCTGGGGGGAGCTCGAGGGTATTGACAACAGAAAACGTGCCATCATTCTTCAAATGAAATAATATCAAGGAACAACCAACTTGACTTCATACGCAGCCATCCGTGATTATAATCAGGTGTTTTCTAACAATGATATTTATCTGGGCCAGACTTATACCGTTTTATTCACGATCATGTTGACGAAGCTTTTCGTTGGAAACGAACGGCTGGACTTGCAATTCTCCGGGTGGTCCCAAAAAATTTTTCAGTTCGAATTTCGAAATTTATTTCTATAGAGACGGCGGGAGAGAACGCGGGATTTTCTGCAAATCTTATGTCCGCTGCCTGTATTCTCAATTTTGAAGCTTCCATACGACATAGGCATATAAGAAAAAATAGGATGGTAGCAATCTAATCTTAGATCAATCAATTTATTTGCAATTTCTTGGGGTATTGTTTTGATTATAACATCACCTACTCTAATATGGGTAGTCAAAAATGTACGTAAGATGTTCGTATCGCAGCGTTAGACACGAAATTTAGGTAATTAAATTGCACAATGAATTCATCATCATCATAGATAAGATCAGTTACTCATATATATACTTCTAGACGATCTGCAATGAGTGAGAGTGATATACACCACCATTAGGGACGTGCATTACTCTAGGGCAGGGGTCGGCAACCTGCGGCCCGTCTGGCAAATATTTGCGGCCCGCAAAGAATTTAAACATTTTGAAGAAAAAATATTGGATTTAAAAAAAAATTATTTCCTTAAAAAAATAATTACCTAAATAAACAAGTAGGTAAATTTACCAATAACAAGAAATAGCAAAACCTAATTAGTTTTTCATTTTCCGAGTGTAAATGTAAAAGAATTAGGAACTGCTTGTGATCCTAAGAAAGGACAAACTGACTACTTTGGGTTAATTCTGTATTATGGAGACGACCCCTAGAGTCTAGGGGGTGTTTTGGTTTATTATTCCGTGAATAATACACCTACCTATGTATTCGCTCAGCAAAAAATTTTTATAACACCCCCTCGAAATGTTTTTTTTTACGTTTCAAGGTGCGTAGATTCAGAAAATACAATGTCCGTCCGCCGTATCACGCATACCGGCTTCATTTTTGGTCTAAAAAATTCGTTCTTTCGCACACATGCTCCAGTTGGGCCCTAGTTGTGTCCCAAAACTTTTCAGCCCGATCGGAATATCCCCATGGGTGTTACGAGTGAAAAATGGGTGTAAAATAGGTATTTTTTGTGTTTTAGGAACATGAGGTTTTGAGGTATCGTTTTCCATGTTTTTTAGGACGAGATGACGAATATGAAGTCGATGATGACCAATGAGTAGAAAATTGAGGTTCTAACGAAGTTCAGCCTCAAATTTACGTTAAAATTTGGCCTAAAATCGTCGTTTTTCCGCACACAGTTCGGGTCCCCATTTGGGAACACATTTGGGTCCTAGTTGTGTTCCGAAACACGGCAGCCCAATCGGAATAAACCCAGGGGTGATATGGGAGAAAAATGTGTGTAAAAATAGGGGTTTTCGAGGGAGTTTTGAGGTTTTAGTGAACAGCCTGTGAGGTATTGTTTTCCATGTTTTTTTAGGGCGAGAAGACCGAATATTAGGTTGATTTTGACCGAAGAGCGAAGAATTGAGGTTGTAACGAAGGTTAAGCTCCCGAATTCATTTTTTATTAGTCAAAAACATGGGAAATTGTCTGAAATCACCATGCATTTGTATAATAACACTAGAAGTTGTATGAATAGGTGAATCAAGACAATTAAATGGTACTATCAATGACCAAAAATAATCTGTTTAAAAAAACGCTGCAAAGTCCTTGTCACATGGGTTTATTATTCTATTGGAGTTCTAGAGATTTTTGTTGGCTGTTAAATGTAATGTTTCTTTCATGTGGAATGATTGAAATAGCTATTTCTGATGATTTCCACCAATTTTGGCCCCCAAAACATGAAATAGGTAGGTACGCTTTTTTTTTAAGATCATCTTTGATCATTGGTAGTGGCATTTAATGGTCTTGATTCACCTGTTTACACTTTTTCCAATGTTATTGTACACATTTATGGTGATTTCAGACAGTTTTCCAGGTTTTTGACTCATAAAAAACCAATTTTGGGAGCTGAACCTTTGGTAAAACCTCAATTTCCGCGTCTTTGGTCAAAATCGACTTCATATTCGGTCTTCTCGTCCTCAAAAACATGGAAAAAGATACCTCAAAAGCTCATGTTACTAACATGTTGTTAAAACGCAAAAAGTACCTATTTTTATACACATTTTCACTCATAACTCCCCTGGATATATTCCGATCGGGCTGAAAAGTTTCGGGACACAACTAGGGCCCAAATGGAGCATGTGTGCGAAAGAATGACTTTTTTAGACCGAAAATGAAGCCTGTACACGTGATACGGCGTACGGCGGACGGCGGACGGACATTGCATTTTTGGAATCTACGCACCTTGAAACGGAAAAGAAAAAATTTTGAGGGGGTGTTATAAAAATTTTTTGCTGAGCGAATACATAGGTGTATTATTCACAGAATAATAAACCAAAACGCTGCAAAGTCCTTGTCACATGGGTTTATTATTCTATTGGACATACCTACAGAAATGTTGGCTGTTCATTTATTGTTTCTTTCATGCGTAATAATCAAAATAGCTATTTCTGATGGTTTCCATTAATTTTGGCCCCTAAAACACAAATTAGGTACGCTCCTTTTTTTTAACTATCTTTGATCATTGGTAGTGCCATTTAATCGTCTTGATCCACGTTTTGACACTTTCCAGTGTTATTCTACAAACTGATGGTGATTTCAGACGATTTCCCAGGTTTTTCACCCATAAAAAATCAATTTTGGGAGCTGAACATTGGGTAGAACTCAATTTTCCACTCTTTGGTCATAATCGACTTCATATTCGGTCTTCTCGTCCCCAAAAACATGGAAAACAATATCTCAGAAGCTCATGTTACCAACATGTTGCTAAAACGCAAAAGTAGGTACCTATTTTTACACACATTTTCACCCATAACACCCCTGGGTATATTCCGATCGGGCTGAAAAGTTTCGGGACACAACTAGGGCCCAAATGGAGGATGCGTGCGAAAGATCGAATTTTTAAGACCGAAAATGAAGCCGGTACACGTGATACGGCGTACGGCGGACGGCGGACGGACATTGCATTTTTGGAATCTACACACCTTGAAACGGAAAAGAAAAATGTTTGAGGGGGTGTTATAAAAATTTTTTGCTGAGCGAATACATAGGTGTATTATTCACAGAATAATAAACCAAAATACGAGCTTAATTCGTGTTTTGGGGGCCAAAATTGGTGGAAACCATCAAAAACAGCCATTTAAATGAACAGCCAAAATGTCTGACGCATGTCCAGTAGAATAATAAACCCATGTGACAAGGACTTTGCAGCGTTTTTTAAATCAAGTGATCAGTGAGCTTAATTACCCACTCAGCTAATTTGGCCAGGTAGCTCCAACAGGTGAAAAAAGTCGCTCCGCTAAGTCATACTGCTTGACTGGTATTTGGATGGTTCGTCTGTGTGTCACTCGATGATTATTTATCGGTCACCCGAGCAACCGCGGGGCGCGTTCCAGGAACAGAGACGCAGTTAAGGTCAGACGAGACCGGTTCCCGTCCCGGTGCCCGCCTCACCGGGGCGCTTCGTCCCCCTCCTCGTCCTCGGGGACCCTCACCACCTTCGCCGCCTCATCAGCCATCAGGGATCGTCCTCCGAGGCGAGGGCCCGTGTAATTGGTCCCGCGTTCCCATTCCGGTAAAAAGGGAGCTTCTCCCCGTCCCACGCCGACCGACGACCGGGCGCCTGCTGCCACTCCTCGCCCTTCTCCACCTCACCGGCCCGTCGTCATTATCCGGTGGTTATTAAACAGAAGCTTGATCCTCCTCGACATTGACTCGTTTGTGGACGTCCCACACGGAATGGGGAATGGTCCGAACACGGAATGGGGAAGAGGAAAACGTCAAAGGGAGGAGAACGGTGGAGTGAGGAGGAGTAGACCGATAGGTGGGGAAGAGTACGGATAGGGTAAGGCAGGGGCGGATCCAGAATTTTTTTCCGGAGGGGGTCACAGGGTAGAACAATATAAAAAATAACAAAAAATAACAAAAAATAACCAAACGAACAATACAAACCGAATTTTCAACCTTATGCCTAAACTCGTACAATTTGTCTACTTACAAAATTAATTGTATTCATTTATAAAATTCATTGTTTATGTAAAAAATATTTTTCAATATCTATTAATTATTTAACTGATAGATGTATTTATTTTCAATTTTCTTCTAAAAAAGTGTCCTAACGTGTTTTCAAACAAATTGGCGCATTTTATGGCAGCGTAGCTAACTTCAGAGTTTGCAAATCAAAACATTGAAACCACAACAATCTGTTGTTGATCTCAGTGAATTCAGTATCGTTTTTACTGAATTTGGCAAGAAAGAAAACGAGAACGAAACAAAAACAAGATAATAATTAACAAAAATAAGAAGAAATAAACAAGGTGTAATTTGACGGATACACCAAGGTAAATTTATTGACACAATTGTATATAAAGTAACATTGGTAGGACCAAGTGTACGATTATATTCGACTAATTTTGACATTTTTGATCGAATCTTTTTAGATTTTTCATAGTTCTTTTTTGTTTTCAGTTTTTTTAACACTCTCTACCGTTTGTGTAATTAGAAATTACAGTAATTAGTGGCGAGGTTTGTTTCTGGTTTTTGATTTCACAAAAACTGGGTTCGTTTTCGTTTGGTTTTTTTGTTTTCGGGTTTGTGAACAATTCGTTCAGCTCCGCTTTTTGAAATGCAGGCTGATTCTGGGGAGGGGGGGGGGTCATGACCCCTGTGACCCCCCCCCCCCCCTTGGATCCGCGCCTGGGGTAAGGTGACAGACTCCTGATGAAATCCCGCGGAGTAATTAATTTATTTATTTACGGGCAAGCCCAATTACATGGTGAAATTACAAAAATAGATGAATCAAGAAAGAAAATAAAAAACATTTTGAAAATGATACTTGATGAAAACAATACTGCAGGTTAATAAACTTATTAATAAAATGAATAAATGTCCATGTTCAATATTAATTACAAAAAACATCCGGCGAGGAAAATATTAATCTTTTTAAGGAAGCCAGTGAGTCTGAGAAAAAGTCGAATTCCGGATGGGCGCAGAGTAGCAAGTTGGCCGTGCGGGGAAGTCGAATGAGAGGGCGGTGCTGCAAATAATTCGTCGCAGAAAATGGAATATGAAATAGGGCTGATGAACGGGCAGAAAACCGTGGCAGCTGGAAAAGGATCCCTGCGAGCAGCTCCGGGCAGTCCAGACAGGCATTCAACAATTTATGCAGGAAACTGAGGTCAGCAGCACATCTTCTCATAGTCAGCGGAAACAGCTGACACTTAGCCAACAGACGGTCAAAATCGACTTCCGAACCTGGAACGCCGCATTTGAAGGCCACATAGCGCAAAAATTTATGCTGCACCCCTCTCAAGCCGGTGATGGTGAATAGCGTAAAATGGGGACCAAACTGGAGAAGCATACTCGAGAATGGGCAGAACGAGGGACTTGTAAAGCAGGACAATAGCGGGTATACTTGTGAAGTCCCTCGTGTTACGCTTTAAAAACCCCAAGGCTCTCATGGCCCTATTAGCAGTGTCTGAGATGTGGCTTGTAAAGGTCAGTTGTTCGTCCAGCATGACACCGAGATCCCTCAACTCAGTCGATCTTTTCAAAGGTTTTTGCTCGAGGGAATAGTCATAGTTGACACGGTTCCGAGCCCTAGAGAAAGAAATGACTGAGCACTTGGACGGGTTTAAAAACAGATTGCTATTTACACACCAGCGGTCCAAATCAGCCAACGCACTCTGGAGCACTTCACAGTCATGAACCGACCCGATATGGCAGAACAATTTGAGGTCATCCGCAAAAAGTAAGCATCGCACCCCTCGACCAAGGCATGACACTACATCGTTGATCATCAACAGAAAACATAAAGGTCCCAGGTGACTTCCCTGCGGAATACCAGAGGTTGCGACAAATTGGTAGGATAAGGCGCCACGCAGCCGGACCGTAAGTCTCCGTCCACCGAGGTAGCTAGCTAGCCACTGGAGAAAAAGGCCATGTATTCCTAAGGGCTCGAGCAACGAGAGCAGATGCGCATGAGAAACCCTATCAAAAGCCTTGGCAAAGTCCATCGAAATCAAATCAGTTTGCACTCCATCCTGGAAACCCCCCATGATGAAATCCTGCAGCAAAAGCAAATTCGTCACCGTAGACCTTCCGTGCATAAAACCATGCTGCTCCAGAGCGATGTACGACGAAAATTGCGAGGACAATCTGGCAACAATCAGCTTCTCAAACATTTAGGAGCACAAGACAAAGAGCAGATGGGGCGCCATGGCTCTATCTGTAATGCATGCATTACAGTGGACGTCCCTTATGGTGGCTTATAGATCACTCTCACCCACTGCAGATCGTCTGGAAGTATATATGAGTAACTGATCTATGATGATGACGAATTCATTTCGCAATTTAGTTACCTAATTTCGTTACTATACGCGATATGAAAAGGTTACGTACAGTTTGGCTACCTATATTAGTGTAGGTGGAAAAAACGCTGCAAAGTCCTTGTCACAACCCTCAAAAAATCCCTCGAAAACCCCTATTTTTACACTCATTTTTCTCCCATATCACCCCTGGGTTTATTCCGATTGGGCTGGTGTTTCGGAGGACAACTAGGAGCCAAATGTGTTCCCAAATGGGGACCCGAACTGTGTGCGGAAAAGCGACGATTTTAGACTACAATTTAACGTAAATTTAAGGCTGAAAGTTCCTTAGGACCTCAATTTTCCACTCTTTGGTCAAAATCTACTTCATGTTCAGTCTTCTCGTCCAAAAACATGGAAAATAATACCTCAAAAGCTCATTTTACTAACATATTACTAAAACACCGAAAGTACCTATTTTTATAACACCCCTGGGTATATTCCGATCTCAATGCAAAGTTTCGGGACACCACTAGGGCCCAAATGGAGCATGTGTGCGAAAGAACGAATTTTTTAGACCGAAAATGAAGCCGGAACGCGTGATACGGCGGACGGCGGACGGCGTACGGCGGACGGCGTACGGCGGACGGCGTACGGCGGACGGACATTGCATTTTTGGAATCTACGCACCTTGACACGTGAATGAAAAAGTTTTGAGGGGGTGTTATAAAAATGTTTTGCTGAGCGATTGCATAGGTGTATTATTCACAGAATAATAAACCAAAACGCTGCAAAGTCCTTGTTACATGGGTTTATTATTCTATTGGACATACCTACAGAAATTTTGGCTGTTCATTTATTGTTTCTTTCGTGTGGAATTATTGAAATGGCTATTTCACCCCTGGGTGTATTCCGATCGGGCTGGTGTTTCGGAGGACAACTAGGAGCCAAATGTGTTCCCAAATGAGGACCCGAACTGTGTGCGGAAAAACGACGATTTTAGACCAAAATTTACCGTAAATTAAGGGCTGAAACTTCCTTAGAACCTCAATTTTCCACTCTTTGGTCAAAATCGACTTCATATTCGGTCTTTTCGTCCCAAAAAACCTGGAAAACGATACCTCAAAAGCTCATGTTACTAAAACACAAAAAGTAGGTACCTATTTTTATACACATTTTTGTTCACGTCACAGAAGTAACGTTCAACAAAACCCAAAAGATCCATCATTTTTCAAATGAAATAATATCACCGAACAACCAACTCGACTTCATACAGCCATCCGTGATTATAACCGGGTGTTCCCTAGCAATGATACCTGGGCCGATTTACACCGTTTCACTGACAATCAATTTGACGAAGATTTTCGGTGTAAGCGAACGGCTGGACGCACAATGGTGGTCCCGGTGGTCTCAAAATATCATTAGTTCGAGGTCAATTTAAAAACGTAAGAAAACCATACGCTTCTATTGAAAGTTTTCGAGCTACGGTGTTCTGAATTTCAACCCTCATTTTTCACTTCTTGGAGATGAATGACAGTAACGCCGAAAAAAGACGCCAAATGGGACCTACAAACCCAATTTCATTAATTTTGGTTCATGGTAACTAAGGAAAGTGCTATGTACGGCTTACGGCGGACGGACAGAATTGTTTATT
The DNA here is from genome assembly GCA_954871275.1 of Leptopterna dolabrata. NCBI lineage: Eukaryota > Metazoa > Arthropoda > Insecta > Hemiptera > Miridae > Leptopterna > Leptopterna dolabrata. The sequence goes on along the minus strand of OX940987.1, from coordinate 20,072,167 downwards.
ATTATAAATATGTACTTTTTTCCATGCTCTACTCCAAACGTTCATTACTGAAAATAATAAACCAAAACGACTGACAGGTTGTGGTACCTAAAAAATCTCATCAGAGTTTAAAGATTTAAGTGGGTCTCTGGGCGGAGCTCGAGGGTAGGTACTGACCACCGAAAACAGTGGTTTACGCAGAAGGGACAAGGCAACTATGTAGGTAAATAATAAACCTTTCTGTAATAATTTGCAGCGTTTTTTGAAATGAATGGTCAAGATTCCCGAGTAATGCACCGTAGTATTCGACTTTTCAGTGAGTTTGAAGAAGACAATTTTCGGTTTCGGCCAATGGGGCTAAATCGGCCATCATTTTCCTCAAGACCCCAATTTCAGGTTCAAAAAGACGGATTACCATCGTTACACCGCAGGTTTCAGACGTCAGATTTCAGGTTTTTCTTCCTCAACTGCTGGCCAATTAACTTGAGAATGACTCCGCGAGATTCCAGTAATGCGCGGCCAACAGGGAAACTACAAATGGGTCATCTGAAGTTCAAACAGTGTGCCCATAACTTGAGAATGAAGATTCCACAATACCAAAGGGTCCCACATACCTAGGTAGGGTTAGTGTTCATTTGCAGGCAACACGGAGTTAGCTTTTCGGAATTTCCCACTCCAGGACTCAAAATATCCCTTTTTCCCCGATCTGACCAATATTTCCTGTTTTTTCCCCAGACCCTATATTTTTGCATGAAGTTCTAGAAAGTGGCCAAGCAAAATTTCCCGAAAATGTTCCGATTTTTACCAGTGGGACAACTCCCAGCCATTCGGGACATTTCCCACCAATTGGCAACACTGGTGAGCTGTGTGCTCTTCCGTAGACAACCCTGTCGCTTGCTTTATGGATAGGAAACTTGTTGAAAACCTCGCTCGTGACGAAAAACCTAATACATTATAGTATACTATCAATAATATTAAATTAAAGATACCGGATCTACAATAAAGACACAACCCAAGAAAGTAAGCTTTAGAAGGTGGGAGGGAGGTTGAGTTCTAGATAGGAGTTTGAGGAAATCTAGAGCTGGGAGTTCAGAATCGGGAGTAGGCTGGATGGATGGAAGTTCCAGCGTACCAATTAATTTCTTCTTTATTATTTATGTCCCTCGAGCAGAGGCGTTTCCAAGGGGGGTTTAGCTGGTGGTCAGAACCCCCCCCCCCCCCCCTATCGGCTCGAAAACTATCAAAAAATTAAGTTTTCAAGAATGATAACAATCACAAATAAAAACTATCATCCCACACAATGTCAAGTGAATTAATATTGACTTTACCCTTCAATACCAAATTTTGACCCCCAAAAATCTAAATTTTACCCCTGTTCTCTATGAACAACAACTGAAATGGTATTTTTCTGTCTTTACTCACCCATCCGTACCACTATCACTGATTTTATATTATCAATTGCTCGCGATTTGAGCCGTTTTTACCCATTTTTGACCCCTAAAAACTCACATTAGACCCCCTTAGAATTTTTGAAAATTGCTCATCTTCGAACTCATCCTCCTGTTTGGCAATAAGAACATTTTGGCGAATTTTGGAATTTTTATCATGTACCCATTGTCAGATGTCTGGAGTGATGCATAAATAAATAAATATAATAGACATATAAATTTTTGTTAAAATCTAGGGATGATATCAAGATGCTCTGGAAAGGATTTGCCTTTAAAACGATTTCAAAAATTTATGTTCTTAAAATGTTGGACCCCCGCCGCAATAGCGACATTTTCTTTGAAAGTTCGCTAACATTGTTGGCAAATAAATATGTTTTATTTTATCAGTTCATCTTACCTAACCTTACCTGTAACACGTAGTGCTTTGTTTTAAATTTGCATTCGGCTTTGTAAATTCAAATCTTACATTTTCTATTTCCTATAACCCCCCGCATTCAATAATCCTGGCTACGCCACTGCCCTCGTGGTTAGGGTTGCCAGATCTACTATAATTTATAGTATCCAACTATAATTTCGTTCAAAATACTATATACTATAGGTTTGTTTGCAGTGATTCTGAGTTTGAAAGCCGCTATTTTTTCAAGTTTTTCTAGTTCTTGTTCTTCTTCTTTGACAGGCTACGTATCGAGCTGAAATTTTGCACACACATTCGCTATGCTCAAAGGAAGTGCCTTTTGTATTCTTGTCCACCCCTCCCCTTCCACCAATGGGGGGGGGGGGGAGGGCCAGTTTCTATGAGTAGGTTATAGAGAAGTTTAAGAGCTAAGATTTGGCGCACTTGTTCATTGGGGCTCCCTGAGTAAGTTTTCAAAATCTGAACCCAACCGGTTCAGTAGGAGTTCACTTCGAAAACTTCGAAAACGCTGCAAATTGATTATGGTGAAATAACCTAATTGACGACGTCACACTGGGAGTGGTGTAAATTTCACGTATGTATACTTTTCTGCAGCGCTCTATAAAAAGAATTAAAAACAAATTCTGAAGAGAATTTCAAAAATAATTTTTTTGAAAATTAGAAAAATCTAAACCAACTTTTTTTAAAAAGAAAATTAGTTTAAAAAAGTGAACAACAGTTTAAAAAAGAAAGCAGAATGGAAAATCTTTCCTGGAAAAAAATGGTTACCAGGTATTGTCATTTCTAGCGGGAACCCGGAAATCCAAATTTCACACTCGTTTTCTGCCTAGAATTTCCGACATAAACACGACATTATAAATATGGTCATCAAGTCCGTTACTTAACAGAATTTGACCAAATAAATTAGAATTTGCAACCCACAAAAATTGCCCAAAGGGCTATAAACTGTAATTGGATGAAGCTAGGAAATGCATGTCATTACAGTTTCTTTTACGATCCTCCCGAACCTTTTCTAGGTTTATGACAACCTTATGGAATTGCAATAATTTATCCGCATCCATCCTGTGTGCTCGGGACGAAGGGCTCGGCGATAACTCATCGGGTTAGGCCCGCGACTTTTATATTTCCGTAGCTGTGTACCTTCGGCTAGGGGACAAAGAAAATATCTGAAAGGGAGATACCTCAAGATTCCCAGCAACGTCTTGGAATGCCAGTATAGGTAAAAGACAAGATTGCGAATCATTTCGAGTGACGGTGTAGGACCTGGGGATAACGTGCTACCAAACCTGGAGAAAAGCTCGAAATGGTGTTAAACACGGCAAGCGCCAAAAAAGTAATCGCACCAATTTTGTACAAACTGCATGAATAGGGCCAAAATCTACGGCGGAAACGTCGCACAGTAAATAACGTTAAGACTGAGTACTGCTACCTCATTTCATCTAATTTGTGACTATACATACTAGACAATCAGCCCTCAGAATACGTAAATTAATGAAATTTGGTTTGTAGGTCCCATTTGGGGTCTAGTTGGTCGGCGTTGCTGTCAGCTAGGGGGTGAAAAATAGGGGTTTAAATTAACAGAACGCCGTTGCTCGAAAATTTGCAATAGAAGTGTTAGGGTTTTTTCAAAGTTTTTAAATTGATCTCTAACAAAAGGATTTTTTTTTTAGACCACCCGGAGTAAAAACTTCCAGCCGTTCGTTCACAGTGAGGCCCTGAAATTTGCACCGAAAACTTCGTCAACATGATCGTGAATAAAACGGCATAGGTACATCCAGCCCAGATATCATTGCTAGGGAACAGCTGACTATAATCACGCATGGCTGTTATTTACATGAATGCTATTTCCACGAATGTCATTTCATTTGCAGAATGATGGTTATTTTGGATTTTGTTGATAGGTAACTTGAATTATGTGTGTATGTGGTGATAGGTATAACTTAAACAAACGTTATGCTTAATGAATAACAACAAATAACAATTTAAGAAACTGTAACCCTCCGGCGGCTCCAGTACTCGATTTAGATTTAGGGCTTTCCTGGGGGAGCACGAGGGTAGGTATTGACCACAGAAAACAGTGATCTACGCAGAAGGGGCATCTATACGGATAAATACCTAATAAACTGTTGTGCAATAATTTGCAGCATGTTTTAATTATTTATATTTTTTCTGTACTATTCTTGCTACGATTTACGGTTCGTAGGTACGATTGTTTTCTACGATTCCTTCTTTTTTTCAGTTTTCTAACAAATGTGTTCATGTACCTACTTACTTTCATATAAATAAGTAAATATTCTCCATATGCATTTTGTTTGAACTGTCCATGCATAATTTTCATGCGGAACCGATTTTGTTGAAATTCACTGGGGTTATTTTGTTAAGTAGGTAACTGGGTAGGTAGGTATAGATAAATTTATTTCTTCCATACCGGTTTGGAAACGCGACCAATTCATTTGTTGAAACGCAACACGTGATTTTCGTAATGAGGCATCCTGGTAGTCCCTGAAGAAAAATCCGTGTATGCGATCAGAGGCATGGAATTTCGTTAGACGCAAGTCTCTGAAGGTTAATATATACTCTTTGCTAATATTATCATTGCCTAATTCATTGTTATCTACGAAGTACGAAGATAAAATTTATTATACTTCGAAAAAACTCGTATCCACCGAAATTTTAAACACCCTTGGGTTGGACGCTAATAACTGTAATCTCTCACTGATCGAATAAATAAGCTCCATTCCATATAGCTGACGTGGGATTTTGGCTCTCCTCCGAAGGAAGTCGTGGGTGTTCAAAAGTTGGGGGCATCAGCGAAAAACTCGATCATTTGGCTGGTTTCAAAACAAAGTTTGAACATTCTATTCATGCAAGACGATTGAAGCGAATTTTGGTAGAAAACCGTACGCACTTCCACACAAAATACCAGAACTATCCTGGAAGGTCTAAAGTTCGGTTTCATCGAATGGAAGTTTGGTTCTCTCAAATGACTTGAAAATCGAGTTAAATAATGATAACTACTACTCAACGATTTGCAATCGATTACAAAATTAGAAGGAAACCTATTTTAAATTTTTTGTCGTTTTCTCGAGAATATTATAATTAGAACGCGAGAGTCGAAAAATCCAGGAAAAAAAAAATACCAAGGAATGGCCGAGAGGGCTGGGTGATTGTAGGCTGGGGACCCCCTGGCAATTAGAGAGAGCTTTGGAGAGAAAACGTTTAAAGCGATTCGCTTCTGAAAAAGGATCTCCTGGTTTGAGAGCGTCCTTTCGGGTTATTATCCTTCACGTGGAGCCTTCGAAAATGAAGAGCATGAGATTGCTCACAGTGATTTTCGAGGTTTGACGGGGACGAGAGGCCGGATTTCGGTGGTGGTGCGTCGTGGATGTTTTGTTTTTATGGTTCCCGACGAAGGTCGACAGACGTGAAACACGAGCGCTGCAGCACCTCAGGAATGAGTGTCAGTTGAGGTGTAGGTGCAGCAAATTTTCAAATATATCCTAAATCAAACAATACTGTACTTGGAGTCGGAGCCCGGCTAATATCTTATGTAGGTATTAACCTTTGAAATAATAACGACTTTCAAAACTCAGGAACTGACATTTCTCAGTGCCAACTTATTATAAATCAATGTGAAGCGAGAGGTGCAATGCACGGGCGATACGAACCCTAACAAGGACTTGAGAAAGGACCCACCTGGACGGGTCAGGCGCTCGATCAGCATTTCGCTGATAAAGTACATACCTGCGGATTTCAATATAATAGAATATAACCGTCCATCACTTTGAAAGTTTGTACTTGCCGAAAGCAACTGTTAACCTAGGTTGACCTAAAGCCTTGATTTCTACCTCAAAACGCAAAATGTTGGTGTAATTCGCTATAATATGCAACTTTCCGATGGCCCATTCAAATTTTTTTATTTAGATTTAATTTAATTTAATTCATTTTGGGTTTTTATAGTAAATCCCTGACGCAGCACTTCGTTTTCCAAAACAAGTTTTTTTTAAAACTAGAAATAAATGGTTAGTTTCAGAGTCAAATAACATCGCAACTTTTACCTACCCACCTACCGACTTTTGCGACTCACCTTCTAACTGACTCATGAATGTTTTCCAAATAGAAGAAATTTGTGTCAGAACTAATTATTTTCACTTGCTACGACTGAATCAAATTAAACTATCAATTCGTTTTATCGTCCATAAATTTATGACGAATAGGTACCATATAACTAATGAATAGTGTTATTATTAATAACTTCAAAGTGGACCTACCTATAATACTTCTTACTATGTTCCACAAGAAGAGATACCTAGGCATATAAAGTATCCTTAACGTGAGATAAAAATTAACATAGACAAAAATAACAATAATATTGTTGAGACGACAATAAGATCGGCCACATCGACAACGCATTCAGTTGGCGTTTCACACATCACAAACTTCTCCCTGCAGTGCACAATTTTTATGCAATTTTAGCTAAGCCACTGCAAATCAGAAGAAAGTTTTCTTTATTTCTCATTTCATGTTTTTCTGTAGAAAAATTGTATCAATTACGGAAGTGGTTATTTAACTAAAAAATTTCCTTTGTCCCTAAAATAAATGTACATTCGTTTCGTCAACATATTAGGTAAAATAAGCCTAGGTTTCGGTGCGGCGGAGGGGGTACGGTTCTGTCCTAAATCCCTGTAATTAATCTAATCTAATCCTAATCAACTGCAAACTAAAGATTCGTTTTGTTCGTTCAATTTTCAAATTGACTTCATGGCCATTTCAGTACCCCCTTTCGACATTTTCCCATGGTGTGTAAATGCGTAATTCTCGCATTACAACCGTACCAATTCCATTCAATAGTGCTGCTTTATGGGTGCCGTTCAAGCGGTTAAAGATCCTGCGGTTTTCCAGCTCGGGGCATCCAGGTCTGAGGCCCATGTCGAAGGTTAATCGCGAGATACCACAAACAGGTTCTCGTGCTCCAGCAATGAAGCTATGAAAAGAAAAAATTGGGCCCCGCAGAAGGGGTAACTGTGGTACTAGCACGCGAATTTTTATGGGAAACTAGTTTAGGAGAGACACGACACGATGTTGCCCAACGGGGTTGCAGCTTGTAGCACCGGGTTCTGTTAAAGGTTTGCAGTTGAAATGGGCAATTATCTATTTGTAGTTTCGTCTTTCGTGTCATGCACAAATGGTGGGTTGGCTATTAACAACCTTTCTCTACCTACCAGCTGCTTTCTCTACCATAGCAAATTCTATTAGTGAATAAAATGAGGTCCAAGTTAGTTCCCGGTTCAACTATATGGTAGACAATATCAACTGTCTGTCTATTTACTCGAACTAATAACATTTCAGAGGGTTGCTAGCGGAGTTTCCGGCTTTTGTTTTGTTTGCTGTGAATTTCCTGAACTAACTACTAATTTCCGGGGCCTGGCCTCTCTCGCGTGGGTCTGGCAAATAATTATTATCAACTTCCATAGTCGACCCAAAAATACTATCCATGAGATCCCACTACTGGTTAATCTATATTTATCGATTATTCCACATCTAACTACCCCAAGCAGTAAAGCTTGCAAGTTCCTCACTTGCTGATTTTGGATGCTACAAGCCATCGAGTTGGTACCATTGCCCACTTCCTTACAAGGCTCAGGAGTTGAAACAAGATCACCTTCGTTTCATAAAAATTTTGTAGAACCATAAAATAAATTTCAACGATTCTACTTAATAAATGTCTTTTTTCTACTTATTCTATTATGTTTTATTACCTCTAGTTACTGAACTACTAGGACAAGAGAATGGGGCAGGAGAACGGCGTTGTGATTGGTGTAGCGTCTACGAACGCGCAGATTTGGAATCCAACCAACACTAAATTTTCATGAACACTCTAGTAAAAAACTAAGATCCCTATCCTTGTTCACTGAATCCTTCTTCATGCAGTTTATCCATTTCTCCGTCGGCTTCATGATAAATCGAGGTACGTATATAATATTTTCTGGTTATCACAGTTCGCTAGACATGGAGCAACGGCCATTTAGAATACTCTTAGTAGAAGGTAAATTCAGTTGGATGGAGAGAGTATAGGAAAAACTCATCTTTCCGGGATGGAGATCCTTCTGAAAGTCAAGTAGCTCAAGAATGCGGCTCCTTCAAGATTTACTGGCCTTCGACTTAAGGTGGAGTCCCCCTCGCTCTGAGGATATTCAATGAAGGAAAGGGGTGGAGGGGGCTGTTCGGATCACTAAAGTGGAGCAAATAATATCTAAAAATCGGCATTGACCGGTCTCCAGTCCTATTCATCACCTCAGTTTTCCCTCCGAACTGCCCGATTTGGAATACCGTTTAATCTTCTTTGGCTGCATTTCTGGTGCATCGAAGAGTCGTTGGTGGGTAGCGAATTTTCAGGAAATGAGGAAATACTTCAAACGAGCTTAACACTCGTTTTGATTAGCAAGATAGGAAGATAGGTACCTAAGTAATAACTATTACAAAAATCAAATGTACAACATGAACTTTTGCGAAGGTTTGTATTGTAGCTTTCTTTATCTTTAACATGAATGCGAACTAGTAGTAAAACAAAAGCATTGGAAATTCCATCGATATTGAGATAACAGAATTGAAAGTCTATGGGTGACACCAAGTTTTCACGATTGCCCATGGGAAGAAGATGTTTTGGCTTCAGTTGATCTCATCTTGGACCAACCAAGGGACCTATCTAGGAATCAAACCGCAGAAGCCGTGTCGATTTCAATATCTTGTTGACAATATCTTCAAACATGCAAGCACAAGGGAGCGTAAAAGTGCTATTATAATTTCATTCGGAAACCGTCTTATTAAAAGATGGTCCTGTATGAATGTGTAGCTCAACACTATGAAGATGTAGATAGATCCGGTTGCGGGGAAGCACCTCAAATCCATCAGTACAACACCCCAAATCCATCAGTACAACTTCTGAAAAGACAACTCTCCAAACCTCACTGAGAAAGGGGGTTGGATCCGGGAGGCCATCCGTGTGATGAGGATCCCCATCTGCATTTGACAAGACTGGAGGAATCGACTGTTACAGAACCGTCGATCCTTAGCCTAAGGGTGACGTTTGATCGAGTTTGAAGTTTGAACAACCACTTCCGAAAGTCCTTTGATGGATCGAGGTCCAGATCCGTTCCAGGAGCGTTCGTTATAAAGGGGTTGGGAATTCCCGCAATTGGATGTCGTTTTTCTGGTTGAAGAATCACGGAACATTGGATTTTCAACTCAGAAAACTCGCCAGAAAACTTGAATTCTACAAGACCTCTTTTCGCGTTTCCCTTTAGCAATAAATTACCTTTCCGTTTAAACCAATCAAAACCACGAGATAAACTAACTGGCCGCAAGTAGTGGATGAAGATATCGGTACCTAATTTATTATTGTTTTGAGAGTGTTTTCCTATCTCCACTAGTAACCAGACGGCTGCAGAAGTCAAGTTGGAGTATTTTCAAAGTGCATCCATCGCTTGTGATTTAATGTCCATTTAATTCAATTGTTACTTTTTTTTACTAAAGAAATTTTGATTTGCTAAACAACACTATCAACTTATCCCCAAATTTTCATGGGATTCGTACATAGGATTCAATGTTCAGCCTGCGAAGAGACAGAAAAATGTAAATGAGGTGCCAATGTTCTGTAGATGCATGTACCATTAAACGGGCAACAACACCCTAGCTCGGAACTCTGGTCAATGAACAGAATTAATTTATTATAACGAGTGGGGTTATTTTTTGATCATTTTGCTTCCGAGTCTGCGAAGCAGCGGAAGCCTTGTGTTCACTTTCGTGAGCCAAAAAATTTTTGTCTTCAGAAATCAAAATTTCCACTTGCATTTTGCGTTTCAAAGCCTACTGAACAAATTTGGTTCCGTGTCTGTCGGTCTGTGAGTCTGTGAGTCTGTGAGTCTGTGAGTCTGTGAATCTGTGAATCTGTGAGTCTGTGAGTCTGTCCGCATTTCCTTGTTACAGCCATAACTTCCACGATTTTGAATTGATTCAGCTCAAATTTTGAGGGATGGTGCGGATAAGGCCCCTTGAGGTCCCATACAAATTTCAACATGATTGATCCAGCGGTACGCCCTGCGCATGCGCTAACGTTAAATTCAACAAACACGCATAACTTTCACAATTTTGATTCAATTTCGCTCAAATTTTCAAGGGTTGTTTGGACAAGGCCTAGTGAGTTCCAGTATGAATTTCAGCATGATCGGACCCTCGGTGCGCTCTGCGCATGCGCTGGCGTGAAATAGATTCAATTTCCTTGTTACAGCCGTAGTAACCAAAGATTTCACCCAATTTCAATGTAATTCTCAGGGATTAAGCGGGTAGGGCCCATTGAGGTCCCATATAAATTTCAACATGATAGGGCCAGCGGTTCGCCCTGCGCATGCGCTCTGTCTGTCTGTCTGTACTTCTATGCACGGCCAAACGGCTCGACGGATATCGACCAAATTTGGCACGAATATCCAGTAGGCTCCCAAGTTGTGCAACGTCGCATTTTCAATTCCCTGACCATAGCGGAACTATGGTCGACCATGGTCAACTCCTGAATGGCTTGACGGATATCGACCAAATTTGGCACGAATATCCAGTAGGCTCCCAAGTTGTGCAACGTCGCATTTTTAATTCCCTGACCATAGCGGAACTATGGTCGACCATGGTCAACTCCTGAATGGCTTGATGGATATCGACCAAATTTGGCACGAATATCCAGTAGGCTCCCAAGTTGTGCAACGTCGCATTTTTAATTCCCTGACCATAGCGGAACTATGGTCGACCATGGTCAACTTCGTTAATTGAAATGGTAACCCCTATTTTTTATCGCGTATTCGTAATCTACGTGAAATTCTATCTACGATCGACCCTTCGGACTACCCCCGCGGTCGACCATAGCGCATCCATGGGCCCCTCCATGGTCGAATCCCGAATTGCTCAACGGATATCGACCAAATTTGGCACGAATATCCAGTAGGCTCCCAAGTTGTGCAACGTCGCATTTTTAATTCCCTGACCATAGCGGAACTATGGTCGACCATGGTCAACTTCGTTAATTGAAATGGTAACCCCTATTTTTTATCGCGTATTCGTAATCTACGTGAAATTCTATCTACGATCGACCCTTCGGACTACCCCCGCGGTCGACCATAGCGCATCCATGGGCCCCTCCATGGTCGAATCCCGAATTGCTCAACGGATATCGACCAAATTTGGCACGAATATCCAGTAGGCTCCCAAGTTGTGCAACGTCGCATTTTTAATTCCCTGACCATAGCGGAAATATGGTCGACCATGGTCAACTCCTGAATGGCTTGACGGATTTTGATAAAATTGGGCATAAATACCCGGTAGGCTATGGGATTTTTCCGTCGTTTGTTGGTTCCACGATACTGCGTACAGCGAATCTCGGATAGCGAGCGAAGCGAGCGGTCAGGCTAGTTATGTATAATGGACGTAATGTATTATGGAAGTCATGTTATGTATAATATGTATATTTCATGTAATGTTATGTAATGTTATGTTATGTAATGTAATGTTATGCAATATGTATATTTAACGTTATGTAATGTTATGTAATGTAATGTTATTTTGCTTCCGAGTCTGTTCTATTTTATAATGGGTCACTCTGATTGTGACGAGGAAGCTCCTGTGCCATCACCTTGGCAGTGTATTTCCACCTGGGTTAACACACCGGAACTTTGTCAAAAAAAATCTTTATCGGATAGCGTACACACGCACTCTCACACATGCTGAATTCCAGATTTTTCTCTTTTGGATCACTGTTTTCGGGTTTGAATTCAGTAAGCCTGGTGAATACGGAATAACAAATCAACTTTCTCACGAGAGATGTAGGCACTTCCTTGACGATTGAGAAAGAATCGTTCTGCCATTCTGGTCAGGTGCCCGACTCTAGTTGGGAAAGTTCGAATCATCAGGAAACATCCGAGATGGCCAAACCAACAGAGTGGCGAATTACTAGAGGGAAAATCAGAGAAACAACCCTTCGTCAACTCTTTGTTTGAAATTAAGTGCTTAAAACAAACTTTCTTCAAGATTTCAGTTGTCGAGGTTGACTCTTACACGATAATAGAATTGACCGACGTGTCTCGCGAACCCCATTCGGGACGAGTTCAATCCTACATTTACGTCTTCAAAAAGGGGACCTGCCTATGAAGATATGCCGGGGACATAGCATGCAGCAACAAGCCGTACAATGTTTCGTAATATGCGCATTGCTGTTGCATTAATAGGACAAATGAAGCATTTAAAATTCAAAAATATATCTATGAAGGAATAATATTATAGGAAGGAATAATATTATAGGAAGGAGGAATAATATTCTAGGAATCCAACAGCAGTCTATTTTTAAAAAAACAACATTATAATCGCTCAAGCTGTAGGTATTTTTTGTATATGCGCATAGTTATTGTATTAATTTGATGAATAAAGCATTTAAACATCAAAAAATATAGCTATGAAAGAGTTTTAAAAAATTTATCCTCAAGTCAATGCGAAACGCTTTGCATTACAGTGCGATATGGTGGAAAACTAATGGAGTTATTTTTCATCCGAAGTTATTATAAGAATTCTGGAAAACGTGCCTAAAAGTATTATCGACGAAAGATCTTTTGTTTGGATACTAAATGGAAAATGGGAGTTAATTCTCAGCAAATGATGTCGTCCTCTTCAATAGTCTACTGTCGCTCTCAAAGCTTTACATTACGTTTCTTGCTGACAAAGTTTGTGAATCCTTGTAACATCCACAGCTCCAGTCCAATTCGACCGATTCGTAAGCCATTTCCACAGGTCACGCTGCTTGGTTCACAAGGGCGTACTTGAATTATCATTTCGCTCGGGGCACACCTCCGTCTCCCATGTCATGCAATTATTACTCATTAACGTCATTTCAAAAACGAAGAAGCTATACACAACACGTCTTAGCAAACGTGAATACCCCATTCAGTAAAATAGTAGGAGTACCATCATGCTGGGCGTCGACATTTCTCGAATATTTGTTTCTTTCATTTAATTTTTTACTTCGCTCATCATCCGAGTGATAATGATGGGACAGGCCACTTCTGCAGAAGTGGAGCTCGACAACTCCTCTTGAATGAGGGCAGTTGGCCTCCTGGACGTCGGCCAATTTCGCCCATGCAGGCGCACCGTGCAAGAAGTTGAGGACTTGGTGGAAACCTGTTAAATACTCGCATATCGGGGGGAATATACGGGGGACGTTTCATTATCAAAAACTACCTGAATGGAAACTATCATCGAGCTCCATTTATAAACCAGTGTTACAAAAGCACAATTTCGCATAAAAACGTTAGGTAACTACCCACGGTAAACCTCACATATATACAATCATTATGTCTTACATGTCAACATCGATGAGTTCTAAGGTGACAGATCTTACAAAAAGTTTCCCAAAGACAATTTTTTTTTTTTTCTTTAAAGAAATGTTTTATATTAGGAATAATGAATTTGGTGTCATCCATATGTACGTCTGTGAGGGATTCCAATGCTCCCAAAATTTTGATTCGTTGAAGGGTTTTTTTAAACGATTAGGTATGATGTTTTACATTATGCACCCTCCCACCTTGAATCTAACTTGACTGACACTTGTTGACAGTAATTTATTCGCCGTACACTATTAAAACTAAATTTAGTTTTTTAAATTTCATCATCCACCACTGTATGATGATGAAACTTGCCATTATATTATACATATATAAAATTCCGTGGTGTATTGACCACTGATTTTGATGTGCGTGGTATGCAATGGTGCAGGTGGTTATTGAGGTTCAGTCATTAAAACGAGATGTATCCAAACGTTTCGATGGTTTATTCCATCATCTTCAGGGGGTTCTACAATCATACAAATATGGTTGCCTTAGTTTAGTGCATAAAGTGGTAATCGGGAGGAGTTAGTACAGTCTAAATATAAAATGAGCTAAAGTGATAATAGGAAGTTTAAATGTATTTAAACTTCCTATTATCACTTTAACCACTTTATGCACTAAACTAAGACAACCATATTTGTATGATTGTAGAACCCCCTGAAGATGATGGAATAAACCATCGAAACGTTGGGATACTTTTTTTTTGTCATTGCACTTTTCTCAAACTCAATTTCTATGTTTTGTGTGTACGCAGTGGGAATCCTTATGTCCCATGCACAAAGCGCAATAAATAATTTTTTCATTATTTCATTGCCTAAACGATTTTAAAACGTCCCTGTGTCCTCCCCTTTGAAACACTTTTCAGCACAAGGAATAGGTAGGTACCGCGTACATCCACCTGCAGGCGAATCGGTCCTATATACCTTAATAGGTACTTTCGAAGCTATGTATGGAGGGGAAATAGGTAGGCTAGTTGGAAAGCGGCCATGTATTAGTATAGAACGATCTTCAGATCAGACGAAACTGTCAAAAAATTTATTTCTGCAGTAGGTATGGAAAGTCGGCGTTCTCGTTCATCTCACAATCTGAAGATGTTTCAACAAGTTTGTGACTCCCTGTATGTTCATTTAATTAATAAATAAAACAATGTCACTTACGTTTTACTTATTACGGGGCGAAACTGGGGCTTCATAGTTATGGGCCATCCGGAACACTCACAACAAACCAGCGAACACCCGAAGAAGGTTCTGAGAAACCAGATGGCTCGATGGGTTCATCACATGAATCGAACGAAAACAATGGCACATAAAGGCTCGAAACGATCGCGGGAACTGATTTTTGAATCGGCGCGGCTGAATTGCGACACTGTCACTGGGTTTGTACGCCGTTTACACCGGTTTCCACGGATTTCGAGCGGAGTTTACGAGATTTTCCTCATCGAGGAGTTTCTTCCCGTAAGGTTTAGGTTTGAACTTGAAGTTTTAAGTTGTCGAAGGGGATACGAGAGAGAAAGATGGTTTGTATACATTCACGCCAGGTAGCGCTGGCGGAGGCACCTGTCCACAGAGGTGGGAGGGATTGGGGCCTCCGGGGTAAGCATTCTGGGTGTCTGTCCTGAGGAAGGAATGTTGAAGTCTCCTATTTATTATTGTTGACCCCATACGTCAGATGTTTAGTATAATAGTACGGGAGTCCTCTCGAAGAGCAAACCAGTTCTGCTCCTAATTTTGTTAGTCAAAGTTTTTAATACCTCCTCCTAATTTCTGCTACTGTGTGCTCCAGAGATTTGCCTGTGATACGCCTGAAATTACAGTTAAAACGCACCATGAATCATAATTATGGCCCTACCAAAACCATGCGCTTATACTAAACTTAGGTACCTACTGCATAAATCTGTAAATAGTGGTAAATATCATACTTAGCTACTAACGACTAACTGTTTTGTGGTAAGCACTCAGCAGGTAGGAGGAGGTAGCAGGTAGGTGGATTACCAAAAGAAAAACTCATGCACATTCGGCCAAAACTAAGAAATTTGCAAAACTTTTAATTACAATTCAAACAATAAACATAAAAATTTAATAGGTAGATACTAACCTACTCTGGAAACACTAAAGAATATAACATGGTTATGGTTACTGATTACAGTTATAATTATAAGGTACCTACTTACTTATTTGTGGTAAATAATTAGGAACCAACTCAACTTCACAATACCAAGTCGTTTTTCATTAGGTATGTACCTACTCGAGGGATTTGACAGTGCTACTACCTTCTTTCGAATAATATTCAGATAGTCGTCAATAACATCAGGTCCATATTCATAGGTGTCCAGTTTTCTGAAGGGCACGACTGCACAAATACCAAACTAGACCTAAAAGTTCCGGTCATGACCATAATTATAATTAGGTATGAGAAAATTTTCAAAGTACTATATCACCATAATCTACCCTCCAGTAACTAGGTAGGTAGGTACATTATAGAACATTTTCCATAGTTTCTCACAGTACAAAAAATCCGAATTTATCACTATACTTATTGTCTTGTGTCTGTTTTATCGTACAAACAATATTTTTATTGTACAAAATTACAGTCTTACCCAATTTTATGTTGATTTCACGTTTTGGTTTATTATTCTGTGAATAATAAACCTATGTATTCGGTCAGCAAAAAATTTTTATAACACCCCCTCAAAATTTTTTTCTTTTACGTTTCAAGGTGCGTAGATTCCAAAAATGCAATGTACGTCCTCCGTATCACGTGTACCGGCTTCATTTTCGGTCTAAAAAAGTCGTTCTTTCGCACACATGCTCCACTTGGGCCCTAGTTGTGTCCCGAAACTTTTCAGCCCTATCGGAATATACCCAGGGGTGTTATGAGTAAAAATGTGTGTAAAAATAGGTACTTTTGTGTTTTAGTAACATGTTAGTAACACGAGCTTTTGAGGTATCTTTTTCCATGTTTTTGGGGACGAGGAGACCGAATATGAAGTCGATTTTCACCAAAGAGTGGAAAATTGAGGTTCTACCAAAGGTTCAGCTGCCAAAATTGATTTTTTATGAGGCAAAAACCTGGAAAATCGTCTGAAATCACCATCAATTTGTATAATAACACTAGAAGAAGTGTCAACACGTGGATCAAGACGATTAAATGGCACTACCAATGATCAAAGATAGTTTGGGGGGGGGGGGGGGGAAGGAACATAGTACCTAATTTGTGTTTTGGGGGCCAAAATTGGTGGAAACCATCAGAAATAGCGATTTCAATTATTTCACATGATAGAAACAATAAATAAACAGCCAACATTTCTGTAGGTATGTCCAGTAGAATAATAAACCCATGTGACTAGGACTTTGCAGCGTTTTTATCAACTGTAATTATGATTTCGCTTATGTGAAAGAATCCTGTAACCGTTTATGTTAAAGAACTTAATTTGTGGATGATGTAGGCAGGTAGGTACCCATTAACCGAAGATAAACTTACCGGGTCCAATTGCCGATGTGTGAGAGGCTTACACACAGTGCTTTCTTATTTATGACGTTTAATTATGTTGTCAAACCGATGGGACCCCTCAGTTAACAGCTTAGGTATTAAATTCAGAACATTCAAACTTCGTGGAGCGCCCGGTTGTGAATCGTACCTTTTAAATAATGTAGACGTACCCGTCTGCAATAACCGAACGCAGATTATATGGACCATTACATTCACACATCCTCCAACGGTATTATTTACAGGTAATCCAGAAAATTAGAGAGGTTGGTGATGTGAGAGCTGTGGGAATGGGAACAGAACATGAAGGTAGTATGTAAATAAGGTGTAGGGTTTAAAAATAATGCGAAGAATTTTCACTTTCTTCTTCCCTTTTGGAATTGTCTTAGGATTGTTGATTGGGTCTTTGGGAATGCTGATAGCCCTTCCTAGGCATTTACTTACTCCTTTTAATATTATTATATACGAACGATCAATTCACAATTCCGCGCTATGTGTTTCAACAATTAAGAGGATGTAAAACACCAAGAGAACAGCCTCCGAATCAAAGATGGGTGTTCTTTGTTGGTGGCCCACATTTTTGAAATTTAGTTGTTACACTAAAACTCTGTGGGGAAGAAAAAAAAGTTTCAGCAGAGTTTTGGAATCTAGAAAACACTGTCATACATTCCGCTAATGTTAGTGAGAATTGTAACAGTGCGGGCTGTTCTCGATACATTTTTTCTTCCTGTGGAGATGGGATCGGTTTGGGGAAGCCTACTCAATGTCCCTCCTTAACCGGTGATAATCTCGCTGTTCTAGGAGGGGGGCTCTCGAGGGTCCACCCCCACTGTTATACTCTGTCGCAGAATGCAACAATAATATGAGTAATAGGTAATTAACGCAAGTTGAAAAAACTCTGCAAATGATCACACAACGGTTTATATTTAAAGAAAAACGGAGTTACTTATTGTAAAAATAGTATATATCCACTAATACATGAAAAACGCAAAAAACACTGTTATACCGGTTTCGGTGATCAAACCATCGTCAGTAACACACAATAACTTACAGTTGACAGTAACACACAGTTATTGTGTGTTACTGACGATAGTTTGATCACCGAAACCGGTATAACAGTGTTTTTTGAGTTTTTCGTGTATTAGTGGAAATGGACTATTTTTTCAATAACTCCGTTTTTCTTTGAAATGGGTTTCCACGATTTCTTCGCGAGTGATTTAGTTCAGTTTATATTTACCTGTATAGATGCCCCTTCTGCGTAGATCACTGTTTTCTGTGGTCAATACCAACAACCCTAGTGCAGCGGTGCAGCCCCCGGGAAAATCCAAAATCGGGTATTGGAGTTCAACCACCATTGATTATTTGCTGTTATTCATGAAGCATAACGTTTGTTCAAGTCACAAAAGTGCCTACCAACAAAATCCAAAGTAACCATCATTCTTCAAATGGAATAAAATCGCGGAACAACCATCATTCATCCATGCGTGATTTGGATAAATGATGCCTGGGCTGGATGTATACCGTTTCATTCACTATCATGTTGACGAAGCTTTTCTGTGCAAAAGAACGGCAGGACGTACAATGCTCCGGGTGGTATCAAAAAATTGTCAAGTTCGATATCAATTTAAAACCTGGGAAACAATATCTCATAAGCTCATGTTCGCTGAAACCTCAAAAAACCTCGAAACCCCCTGTTTTTACGTCCATTTTTCACCCATAACACCCCTGGGTGTATTCCTGTCGGACTGCACAGTTTCTGGACACAAATAGTGCCCAAATGGAACTTGTGAGCGAAAAGAACGAATTTTTTAGACCGAAATATGGGTCATACGACGGACAGACGTTGCATTTTTGGAATATAAGCACCTTGAAACTTAAAAGAAGGAATTTTGAGGGGGTGTTCAAAAAAATTTTGCTGAGCGAATACAAAGGTGTATTATTCACAGAATAATAAACCAAAGTGAGGCCAGTAGCAAAGAATTTTCCCTGTCAAATTCTTTATTACTGATCCCCATCCCTTCCTCATAAATATAGTACCTGGCTACTAACATAATACCTACACCGAATCTACACACTCAAACTAATCTACATGTACGCATTTCCAGGCGAAACAGTTTTTCAGGGTGGAAACATGTTGAAACACATTGTTGGAAATAAAAAATGGTTTATTTAATTCAAAATGTAGAAATACCTCATTCAGTATGCAAACTGGGAATTCAGGAACTCGTTAAACGGATCAGAACCCAACTGTCGGACATGACGTCTCCATAAGAATTTGCTGGGATGTATTAAAAGATTATGATGCCCTCCACTATGAATTCCTCTCTTCATAGTCATCCATGTAGATTAATTCAATAGTCTGCGTGTTTGAACCGGTGCCTAACAAAAGAACGAACTCTCGCTTCCCATCCCAGCTCTTGAATTTCTATCGAAGTACTAGTTCTCAAGTATATCCATCGTAAATATATGTTACCCATCTTGTTTTGAACCAGGATCGTATCATGGTTTAGGTACTGCAGCACAGCTACCACTTTCACCGAGTTGCGAATCGACGCGTGCCTACTGTGAGGAGGAAATCACAAGTTTTCACTAGTTTGAGTTAATAGCTATAAACGTAGTGGAAAGTACGTGTTTAGATTCCAAAACGTTCCTGAAACTTATTTCGGTTTATTATTTTCAATAATGAACCTTTTGAATCGAGCATGAAAAAACAGTTTAACCCCCACAAAATTTGTTGGTTCCCGTTTCAAGATACGTAGTCCGCAAATGGAATAAAAAAATTTCTGTCCGTCCTGCGTACTTTGCAGTTTTCTTAGTTACCATGAACCAAAATTGATGAAATTTGGTTTGCAGGTCCCGTTTGGGGTCTAGTTGGTCTGCGGAGCTGTCAGTCATCTATAAGAGTTGAAAAATGGGGGGTTGACATCTTCAGAACGTCGTAGCTCGAAAACGTTCGTTAGAAACGTATGGTTTTTTTTACGTTACTAAATTTGTCGTGAGCTAAACAATTTTTTGAGACCACCGTTTGCACCGAAAAGCCTCGTCAACATGATCGTGAATGAAACGGTATAAATCCGGCCCGGATATTGCCAGGGAACACCTGATTATAATCACTTATGGCTGTACGAAGTCGAGTTGGTTGTTCTGTGATATTTATTTCGTTGACAGGTACTTTTGTAACTTGAACAAGCGTTATGTTTTATGAATCATAACAAATAATTAATGATTGAATGATTGAATCCCGCGCATTTAGATAAAATGGGCCGGCTCCAGTAGTCGATTTAGGGCTTTCCTGGTTGGGGGGGGGGGGGGGGGGGAGGCACGAGGATAGGTATTTATTGACCACAGAAAACAGTGATCTCGCAGAAGGGGCATCTATGCAGGTAAATAATAAACTAATAATGTAGTAATTGTGTAATAATTTGTAGCGTTTTTTGGAATTTTCACGCAGTAATTTGATTTCAAAAATGGGGGCCAGTAACAAAAAACAACCCCAGAGATCACAAAAAATCATTAAAAAGGTTCTTAGCAAAATCTTGATTGAGCACTTCATTATTCAAGTGGGAAACAAAATCATAGCTACCTAATGAGAAACACTCGCTAGCCAGTCATTCATCAAAATCCACAGTTAGTCGGACGTAAATGTTTTCTATTCAATATTCCAACTTTTACTTTTTTATTCGATGTTCAGTTTCATTCCGAAAATTTACCAGCGCCATTGGTAAATCTCAATATTTACCGGTAAATCTTAGGTTTTACCGAAGGTAACATATCAGTTATTTATCTGATGAATAGAAAATCCATAATATGTATACTTTTATAATCCATATTATGTATACGTATCTCTTTACCGACCATCCTCTGTGGTAGATGTCTCATGACTAAGACATGGGATTAGGAGCACGTATCTCGTTTAAGATCTACCGACCTGTGAAGAGGATCACACTCCTGCATTGTGGTACCTACCACTACCACCTACCCTCTCCTCGGTACATGGTGAGACCCTGGGAAACCTCCAATTATCCTACCGCGGATCGTAACGAACTCGGGAGTTTTCCTCTGTATCGTTCCAGCCCAAACAAGATAGCAGCGTTTCCTTGTGAATTTCAAACAGTCTTGAGAGAAAAGAACGAAAGTGAAACTCGTACCCGTGAAAAGTCGGGCCCTATTGTTCTGAATCGATTAAACAATTTTTTCCCTCCTAATAACGTGGAAGAACCTGCCGACTTCCTATACAAGGCACCTGAGATTCTGTTTGAGATTCATCCCTTCCCTATGTTAAAGTTCTCAGTTGAAGTGAAATTTCGAAAACAGTATTTTAGATCGTCATTTTCGCATTTCTTATAAAGGCTTTGCGTAACAGGATCTTCCTTAATAGTTAGGTGTCAGGTCCATTATTAACGTCCATTCAAGTCTTGCAACAAAAAATATTACCTTTCATACGGTTTCAGCTGATTCCCATAAATGAGATCATCCTCATGAGAAGTAAGAAACAATGAATACCAACATAATATACCAACTGGTCGCTTGAATACCAACAGGTCACTTGAATACTAACAGGTAAGTACGATAAATATAAATTTAGATCTATTGGTATAATGCTGCAAGTTTACCAACAGGAAAGTAGGATAAATATAAAGATACTAACAGGGCACTTGAATACCAGCTGCTTAAATATAAAGATAATGCTTATATGCTATTGGTATAATGCTGCAAGGTATAGCCGTCAAACGTACGAATGCAGCATGATGAGCAGTCTTAAAAATGCGCTTTCAAGTTATATTTTGAACATTACTCGATCGTTAGAAATTTCCCTACTGTTTTCTAGGAGATCAAATTAATTATCAAATCCCCAGGAATTATGTTTAGCTGGATATGAATTTTCCGAAGCCAAATTTGACGCTGTAAATACGTCTACAGAGGTTTGTTATTTTCTATAACTGCCTAAAGCTCTGAACGCACTACGCTAGAAACACCGATAAAATCATAGATTTGGAATGGCAAGAGCGAAACCGTCTTTTCGTTGAAAAACCCATACCTACTAACTTTGCGTCCAAAAGTAGAGTAGGTAGTGGTAGTCAATGAAATCGCCTTCTTTTCGTGGTCACGAAAGTTATTTATAATCGAAGAACTCGCTTTCACGAAATCAAAGTTGATTTGATTCAGCTGTTTCCCATCGCTTTTAAAACAGGCTGCAGTTTTACCGTTAGATTCTCGGTCATAATGTTTTATTGGCCTCTATATTTGCGAGTGAACGGCTGGCCCCTTCTATTGCAACGTCCCAGGAAAAACCAAATGAAAACCCATCCGGAGCTTACGCATTTTGAAAGGTTCAACCCCTCTTTACTCTTCTTTGTTTCTTTTGGGTAAGGGTTATGAAAAGTTTATTTTTGTTGGGCCATTGCCTGCTCGAACATGGCCCATTTAGCTGCTTCGTAGGTGGTATCTACCTATGTTGACCAATGACATGGGCTTAACAAATATGAATGTTCTGAGTGAATTTTTAAAGGTAATTTCTTATTTCTCGGTCGATTACGTTAGTTCGCTAGTGACAATGATAACCCAAAAACTGAACCACGTTGATACTCATTGCTTATTTCCAGAGTGATTTCATGGGACCGCATGCTGAAATCGGAAATCATTCCTCGCGTCAAGTTGTCTCTGACATTTGGGCCTCTTCAGAGTTCAGAGAACTCTATAATAACGGAGCGGCGGCAGTCCGAAAACTCTCGAATAACTTGCAACAAATGAAAAACCCTTTCGAAAAAGGATCGTCCACCCCTCGCGCCGCCCGCAACTGACTTCGACATTCGGAAGAGACGGGAGGGAAGTCGGCACAGAGAAGAGATGACGAGAGGAGGCGAATTCTTGGGAATGACGGCGAGTTCTGCAAGTGTCGGAATGTCGAGGGATTTTTCAGGTTAACGAGCTCCGGTATCCAGACAGCTTCCAATCCGAAGGGAGGGGAAAAAAAGATGGAATAAAAGGTTGTTGAGTACCTACTGTGCTGCCTCGTCAGAGTATCTCGAAGTGCAAGACATCGGGGAGAGGAGATAATCTTGCTTTTACTTACGGAGATGAGATGAAGTCGAAGTAAGTCGTTAAACCCCTTATCGTGTGGAACGAAGGGCAAGTGCACACAATCTTCTTATTTTGAGTTGGTGGAAACTGTGTGAAATGATGGCTCACGCATTGGTTTTAGCCTAAAAAGCCCTATCTACCCATTTCTTGCCGAAAAAAATTTGAGACTTTTGGACTAACCTGCAACTCTGACGTAGAAATGCCGCTTCTGGGGCACCCGATCCATCACTCATGCTGACCTTCACTGCAGTTCCGCCAGTACTGGTACCTATAATTATATATTATGTGTCTCTAGATTGGAGAATTTGTGACATCGACAAACAGCTGAACCGTTCACGAGAGAAAGATGCATAGTTTTTAAGAATGATTAGTATTACTCTTAGTTTGGCAGCCCACATTTTATCATAATGAGTCGGTGCCCGCCTACAGTGGCGTAGCCAGGATTGTTGAATGGAGGGGGGTTATCGGAAATAGAAAAAGTAAGATTAGACTTTCCAAAAACTGCTGAATGTGAATTTAACAAAGCACTACATGTTGCAGGTAACTCATGTGAGATAAACTGATGAAATAAAACATATTTATTTGGCAACAATGTTGGCGAATTTTCAGTGAAAATAAGCTACTGCCATGTGTCCAACATTTTCAGAACAAATTTTTGAAATTGTTTTATAGGCAAACCCTTTTCAGAGCATCTTGATTTCATCCCTAGATTTTAACAACAATTTATATGTATATTATACATATTTATTTATTTGTGGTTCACTCCAGACGATATCTTACCTTGGGTACACGATAAAAATACCAGATTTCCCCAAAATGTTATTGCCAAACAAAAGGATGAGTTCGAACATAAGAAATTTTCAAAATCCTAAGGGGGTCTTGAGTTTTTATGGGTCAAAAATTGGTAAAGACGGCTAAAATCACAACTATTTTGTTGATAAATATGTTTTTCACAAAAAAGGGTGGGCCAAATTTGACATTATAAGGGCCAAAAATGGGCCAACGCTGAGGCGCCCGCAGTTCGCACGCCGTCATTGGGCCGTCACCTCGAAGTTTCTTGGCGACGAATGTCCTGCTAGATTTGACGGCCGTCATTTTAAGGTTTATTCTCAGTTTTAACTTCAACATGTGTAACGAAAAACTGATTGAGGAAATGTGGTCATACCCCCCCATTGGCTCGAAAACTTTATCACAAATTAAAATTAAATCTTAAGAATGATAGCAATCACAAAAATAACAAACAAATACAACAATAACATAGTAGCCGAGATTAGAGGAGATTTGGCATGCCGAGGTGTGTGGGAAAGACAACGGGAGGCGTTGTTCGACGTTCGTGTTTCAGACACAGACGCTCCCTCGTACGTCAACCGCTCACCTAATGCTGTACTCCAGGGGGCTGAAGAAGAAAAGAAACGAAAGTACCTGCCAGCATGTGAGGAACGCCATGCTTCGTTTACACCACTGATATGCTCAGTAGACGGTCTTTTCGCTCCCCAGATGGTGGCGTTCTCGAAAATCCTGGCTGAACGTCTATATCAGACAAATGGATGACCTCAATACATCAAGTCAGAGCCTGGTTGAGGGTCCGTATTGGCTTTGCAATCGTGCGGGCAGCTTCCATGTGTATGCGCGGTGCAAGAAAGAAGTGGATTTCTTGCGACGATATCATAGGCTTCGAGGGAGGAGGGGCGCTTCAACTGGGGATCTGAGAGGCTGTGTGGATAAGGACAAAAGGGTGGATTTCGGAGGATTTTTCCTCCGCAGCAATCCAACCCCGCCAGGTTCTCCCGTCGTGTGGCCATATATTTCTAAGAGTTTTATGTACTCATCATAATGTATCACCTGATTATAATACATTTATTTGGTTAATCAAAAAAAAACATATTAGCCGGTAAATCAAACATGATTAAACAGTTAAGTAATATTACGTTTATTTGATTATAAACGATCTGTCCCAAAAATTTGACCCACTCTTTTTGAAAAAAAAATACTTATCGAAATAGTCCATCACCGTCACCATCCCACACTTCAGGTGAATAATATTGATTTTA
Organism: Leptopterna dolabrata; assembly: GCA_954871275.1. Taxonomy (NCBI): domain Eukaryota; kingdom Metazoa; phylum Arthropoda; class Insecta; order Hemiptera; family Miridae; genus Leptopterna; species Leptopterna dolabrata. The sequence goes on along the minus strand of OX940987.1, from coordinate 20,047,293 downwards.
GCCCTTAATACCAATTGCTGACCCCCAAAAATCCTAATTAGACCCTTATTCTGTGTGAAAAACTGAAATGGTGTTTTTCTGTCTTCGCTCATCCTTCCATACCACTTTCAGTGATTTTATATACCTATCAATTTTAGCCGTTTTTACCTATTTTTTACCCATTAAAAACTCAAATTTTACCCCCTTCGGATTGTTGAATTTAGAATTTTTGTCACGTACCCATGGTCAGATATCGTCTGGAGTGACACATACGTACACATTTTTGTTAAAATCTAGGGATGAAATCAGGATGCTTTGAAACGGATTTGCCTATAAAATAATTTCATAAACGTATGTTCTAAAAATTTCGGACCCATTGCAATAGCTTCATATTCCTTGAAAATTCGCGAACATTGCTGCAAAACAAATGTTTTACTTCATCAGGTTATCTTACCTAACTTTACCTGTAAAGTTTAGTGCTTTGTTAAATTTAATTTAACTTCAGCTTTGGTTGTAATGTCAAACCTTATAAGCGAATTTTCAAAGAAAATGAAGCTACTGCAATGAGTAACATTTTCAGAACATGCATTTTTGAAATATTTTTATAGGCAAAGCATCCTAATTTCATTCCTAGATTTTAACAAACTTTTATATATTATGTATATATATGTGCCACTCCAGATAATATCTGTCCTTGGGTACATAATAAAAACTCCAAATTTCTCCAAAACGTTTGTACTGCCAAACAAATGGGTAAGCAATTTTCAAAATTGGAGTTTTTAGGGGTCAGAAGTCGGTAAAAACGGGTAAAATTGCAAACAATTTATATAAAATGACTGGAAATAGTATGGAAGGGTAATTAGATACAGAAAAATACCATTTCAGTTGTTTTTCACACAGAATAGGAGTCGGATTTTGATTTTCGGGGGTAAAAAATTGGTATTAATGGCTAAAATCAATATTTTCGCCTGACGTTGTGTGGGATGATCACGAGGGATATCTCGATGATAAAACTATTTTTCTCAAAAACAAGTGGGTCAAATTTGACTTTATTAGAGTCAAACATCGGTAAAAATGGCTTAAATCACGAAAAATTATATAATTTTAAGAAAAGTGGTATGCTCTCTCGCTGTCATCTGTTTACACAATAGCAGGAATATTTTTTTGCTCTTATAGCCATGCTTCATGAAAAGAACTTTTTTCTTTTTCCGATAACCCCTTCCATTCAACAATCCTGGCTATGCCACTGAAAACAACTGATAAGAAATAGGTGTATATTTTTATATTAGACGTTAATTATTATTTGCTCAGTTCTCACTTCCCAAACGACTGATGCTTTGCACTGTTCTACGATGGATTCATGTCGGATGAAACTCGGTCCGATGTGAACAGAAATCACCGACCGATCTCGGCCGCTGGATCTCGTGACGGTGACGGGCCGGCCTCGTAACGGCCTGTTGAGAAGCGACCTTTAAAGGATCAAGGATCACGCTGCACCGTGTCCGGGCCGGGCCCGGGCCTCCACCGGGCCACAGGAACCGAATGGAGACCGGGCCGTGGCTGAGCCTCCATGCATGCTATTCCGTCAGTTCCGGGCCGTGGCCGAGTGTGTCTTGTCAAAATTTGTAGCAGCAATTGCAATTGCACTTGATGAAGAGGAAAGGAATAAACAAGTTGCTGGACTTCAGAATTCTTCAAGAAGATGGCGTCCAACTTGGCGAAAGCGGAAGTTGGAGGGAGAATTTGCCACGCTATATAAAGAACTGTTGGACGATGAAAGTAAATTCTTTGGTTATTTTCGAATGTATCAGCTCTAGCAGCATCTATCAGCTCTTCGTCATCCATCTTTGAGTAGAGATGCAACAAAACTGAGGGAAAGAGCCAGTCCGGGTCCGGGAAAAGAATGTCCAGCCCCCTTTCTCACGGAGGCACGGCCGGGACACGGTTCAAACACGGACTCGGCAAGTGCTCCACTCGGTATAGCGTGAACTAGATGCTCCCGTGATTCTTTCACCGTGTTCCGGCCGGGGTCCGGCCGGGACAAGGTGAAAGAATCACGGGAGCATTTTCAGTGGACTCGTTCACGCTACACCGAGTGGAGCATGTGCCGAGTCCGTGTTTGAACCGTGTCCCGGCCGTGCCCCCGTGAGAAAGGGGGCTGGACATTCTTTTCCCGGACCCGGACTGGCTCTGTCCCTCAGTTTTGTTGCATCTGTAGTCAAAGATCTCATTAAGTGATAATATATATATAAATTTTTTTTAAAAATATTTGCAAGCAGCAATAATAAATTGTTCATTTGTCATTAATGGCTTACCTACCTGAGACACACTAATAGATCAGTAGGTGAAATGGGCACCTGAAACGGTGTCTTCTGTTTCGTGAGACCATCTTTTACTTTAAACAGTCTTTGGACATTCGAAAATAACTAAAGAATTTACTTTCATCGTCCAACAGTTCTTTATATAGCGTGGCAAATTCTCCCTCCAACTTCCGCTTTCGCCAAGTTGGATGCCATCTTCTTGAAGATAAAAAGATAAAATTTGAGACCATCTTTTACTTTAAACAGTCTTTGGACATTTGAAAATAACCAAAGAATTTACTTTCATCGTCCAACAGTTCTTTATATAGCGTGGCAAATTCTCCCTCCAACTTCCGCTTTCGCCAAGTTGGCTGCCATCTTCTTGAAGAATTCTGAAGTCCAGCAACTTGTTTATCCCTTTCCTCTTCATCAAGTGCAATTGCAATTGCTGCTAAATCTTCTTCGGAAAAGTTCATTTTCGAAGCACAAATTTTGGCAAGACACACTCGGCCACGGCCCGGAACTGACGGAATAGCATGCATGGAGGCTCGGCCACGGCCCGGTCTCCATTCGGTTCCTATGGCCCGGTGGAGGCCCGGGCCGGACACGGTGCAGCGTGAATAATATAGGGAAGTCGGGGAATCTTCTACAGAACACATCCCGCCCCAAACCCACTTCCCCTACTTGCTCGAAAAATAGTCAGACATTGCTCGTTTGTAATAAAATAAGCGTAACATTATTTAACCGTTTATTCATGTTTGATTTACCGTTTAACCTGGTATTGTTGTATTTGTTTCTGTTGCATATGTGATTGTTACCTTTCTTGATAATATAATTTTGTGATAAACTTTTCGAGCCAATGCCCCCCCCCCCCTCCCCACGGCTACGTCACTGCCCGCCTACCACCTTCTCACCACGACGAGGAGAGAGACTTCCAGAAGGGAAAGTTTCACGTCAAGTCGGCCTAACAACAATACTGACCTAGGATTGTTGTTATTCTTATCAAATATTGTGATGATACCTCCGCGTATTATAATTGAAACCCTATTATACTAGTAACTAGTGACGAAACATCACAATTGTTAACTAGCTACTTGCCTACAGTGATACTAGTGACGAAACACCACAATTGTTAGGTACCTACTTACCTACAGTGATATTAAATTCATTGCTCGTTGGCCAGGCTCGTTGGCCAGGTCTCTCCCCCAATTGGCAATGTATTGTTCAGATATAGAAGTTTTGTACTGAGAAGTGCTGAATAATTATTGTTGATGACGTAGTTGTTGTAGGTAGCACAGATTTGACAAGCATGATTGAATGCACAATGCAAGTACGTAGGCGACTATCTTACGTGTTTTGCTTCAACATAAATACATTTTCTCATGGGTTACCCCGCATGACCATGCTGCCGATGATCTTCTTTGAAGAAATGAAAAATTGTGCGTAATTTCTGTAAAAAGACAATACCAAAAATATTGTTCTTTGACATAGCGGGAAATTTCCCCCGTTCGGCTATTTTCGGCAGCGCTCGGTACCAGTCGGCTTCAAACAGGTTAGCTCATTTCTGCTCGTCGCAGACTCTACACTGCGAAGTTCCCTGTTCATTCAGTTCACTTTTATACAGTGTCCCCAACGCTTATTTGTTTGTCCGTAGGTTCGACTTGGTCAAAGAAATAATGTATAGAATGAATAAACGATTCACCGTGTTGAAAAATGGCAGTTTCCCATTCTTATTCATCAGGTGCTATTTACTTACATATATTATAATAAGCATAACATGTAAATATGCGGCTTAAGTGACAGCTGGCATAATTTTTCTATTCAATTTTGACAATTTATTATAATATTCATTCGATTATAGCCATCCCCTTCTATTATTCTATCATAATCATTTGCTACCATGTGTATGTGAAATCGTGAAAACCAGTACCTAAATCTCTGAATTTTGAATGCTATGATTCCCTATTGTATTTTTCCCCTCCTATAATTCTAGATGCAATCATCTAGTAGGTATAAGTGTCTATTGTACAGATGAAAGGTAAGAATTTTATTGGCTCATTATATCCTAAATATCATCCTTGCTAATGGATCATCAGTGAAATAGATGTGAATGAAGACGTCATACCTATATAAACCAGTTTTAATATTGGTTAATAACTTGAGTGTTAGTAATTCAGTTTACAAAGGGGTAACAATTGAGAGCCATTTAAAAAAAAAGAGTTATTTTATTGAAGCTAGTTCGGTAGGTGCTCCCTACTTGTGGCCTTTGCGTCTGGTACTATAGGTAGGTACCTAGATATCTACTATAGGTAGGTGCCTAGATATCTACTATAGGTAGATACCTAGGTATCTACTCAAATTCGTGCACCGTTTGTACTCTTAATATATAGGTAACAGCATAATAATTTGTGCTTTGATCCGAATACACAGGTCCTTTATGTAATAAATCAATAAGTAGAAATAAGCGAGTTTTCAAAGTAGATACTGTAGGTACCTAGTCAATCTACCTAATTACTTCATAACCAAACATTTAGGTACCTCAGTTTTTAACTACAACTAACTTCAGAGGTAACAATTCATTGCCCACTAAACGTTTTTATTATTCGAATAATTTTGTTTATTGCAAAAAATTACTACTTATCTCCTACTATATTATAATTAGTGTTGTCTGTTTTACGAAATTCAATTAGATTTTCAAAAAACTTGAGAGAACTTAGGTAATTTTTTATATTTTGTTCAAGCCAAAATGTTTGGTAATTTGTCTTATTTAAGTCAGCATCCTATCGGTGCTTACCTACCATATTTGGTGATGTCATAGTAATTTTTAGCGATTTTCACTAGTTTTACCGATTTATGACATTATTACCACAAAATCTCAAGTTTCTACTGACAAATGAAGCTGTGTTGGCAACCTTGCGTCCATGTCCACACTGTTCCAATCCCAAATGCGCAACATCCCAACCGTAGTAGAATGCAACTTGACAAAATGCCGTCTGAAGCCAAACCGTTGTTGACAGCCCCTCAAACCGAAAAACCCAACCATTATTCGTGAGTAACCGGTGGAAATGTTCAGATTTCTTTTGTGAATAATCAAGTGATAAGTGCGGTATTGTTGGAGAATCACACGCGTGAAGTGGCCTTTGCATCGGGGTAATCGCAAGTTCGTTATTTTTTTTCCACAGGTATTTGAAGGAATTTCGAGTTGAGCAGTGTTCATTGTTTCTGCAGCACAAATGCACTCAACATCGGCCTTTCACGTGTTTCCATTGGCATTTTATGAACCAGAGGAGAAGACGGCCGGTTAGAAAAAGAGATGGGAGCTTCAACTACAGCGCTGACAACTATTGTAGCAAATACGACGAGACGACTGGAATATGCCCCGATGGTGATGAGTGAGTATCAACAAACGATATCTCATATCAAATCGTCGTAAATAATTCTTGATTTGTATGGACTATCAGTCACGTCCCCCACACCGTCTAAATCGCTTTAAAAGTTGATTTTGTAGACACGAAATCTGCTTCGAGAGCACCCACATAACCTTTACGAAGTAAATACACACTTTCTTCATACCTCGTTAGGTAGGTACTCGATTCTGCGTCCAAGGACGTTAATTTACCGATAAGACCCCGTTGAACACCTATTCAACATTGAAACCATTCAATTCACGTTGATCATAATCAAATTTTGTTATCCCCTATTCAGTCTCGATTATCCCTCCAATCCTGTTCCAGTTAGCATCCAGGAAGTTGCATCCATCTTGCCCCGCGCATCTAGCTTTACTTACTCCCCGTTTCAATCCTACATATAGTTATTTCATTTAAATAATTTTATTAACCGGTAGGTAAACTTCAGCTGTAGAATTATATTTGCAAATTTTCTCATTTTGTTCAAAAATGTAGATCCTTCTGGTTGGAAGTTCTTATCACTAAGTACATCCGGAATCTCCGACCGGATAGAATCGCGGGCTGCAGCTTGCTGACCTTGAAATCAATCGCCCCATTATCTTGTCTCCTAGCAACTTCATTTTGGCTCGTACAAAAATACATTTTGGTTCCAGATTGATACCTACTTACCAAAATCACGTTTTATTGCTTCAAATGTACTGCTTACCTGATACATTGCAAGGTTTTGATTATTGAGTTACTCGTAATTCATCCAGATTTGTAAAATGCCGATCTAATGTTACGGAATCTCTTTTTCGGGAAATCGGTACACGTTTACAAATTTATTTGACCTTGGTTTGCTGGGCCGTAGAGGTGATCCGTAAGTAGGTACCTTCCTGCCTAGTACTTCACATTACCATTGTAAATTATGAAAGTCCGCGCCAACGGGAAGGACTTGCATTAAAAGTCTTATTACACTCTGATGTATGTACCTGGTATTTGTTCTGCCCAATAGGAATTTTACTAATAACTCCAAGTGGGTCAGGTAGAATGGCAGTAGAGAAAATACGTAGGTTAGCAGCCTGGTGGTTTTCCAACCCTTTCTCCTAAACTTAAAATCGGGAGCACCTTGTTGGGATTGTTCCTGATTTGTTAAGCCAGCAAATTTGTTATTTATTTGACCTCGGTTTTCTGAACAGTTGAGGTGATAAGTAGGTAGCCTACCTGCCTAGTACGTAACATTACCATTGTGAATATGAAGGTCCGCGTCAACGGGAAGGAATTGCTTGTTAAATTAAAAGTCTTATTACACTCTAGTGTATGGTACCTAGTGTTTGTTCTACCTATTCGGAATTTTACTAATAACTCCAGTAGAATGGCAGTAAAGAACATACGTAGGCAGCAGCCTGGTGGTTTGTGAACCCCTTACCCTAAGTGATCTACAAGAATAAGTAAAATTGGATTTTTTTAGGATGTCTAGGGTGAAGACTTAGAAAAAATGAGGAAATTTATTCAGTCAGAATATTTTGTTGTGATTGTTGCAGATTTCGTAAGCCAGTAAATTGGCATCTCCATGTAAAGCCAAGGAATATCAACATTAAATACAATCTAACAGAGTAGGAGATTCGTAAGCTTACAGGTGGTTTTTTACACAGTTTCTACGTCGACACATTGAATCACTCCATAGTTTGTTCAGATTTATGAGTTAGGCTGCAAGTTGCCGATATTTTCGTTGAAGAATGAACGTTATTTAGTCTCCGTCATTTGGTCTTATTTGTGGAACTTATGCCCTTAGTACTTGAAACTGTTTCATGGTAGGTCAGCGGGTTACAAGTTTTGGCCGCAAAGTTAGTTAGTTTCGTGATAATCCTTTGATGCCCCTAATAATTCCGTCTATCATCCGTAATTCCATCCCGAATAGATTGATTTTTGCTTCTTTCATGTGCAATAATTGAAGTAGCTATTTTT